>CM050509.1:6127500-6322500 GCA_027563665.1 Antrozous pallidus
AGAAAGTTCCAAATGTTAAGCAACATAGCTACAAAGTCAACCCCGTAAATTACCATACGACCTGGCAGTTCCACTCCTCGAGAGATTAAAACAAGGCCACACAGACACGGCTACACAGAAGTCCACAGGGGCACTATTCACGGTGGCCCCAAATGGGAACGGCCCGGCTGGTCCATAACCCGGATGAACGCATTTCAACAACACGCGGCCTAGCCACGCGATGGGCTACGGTTCTGCCGTGACACGGGACGGGGCACGGCCCCAGCTGGCGTGGCCAGTGCCAGCTCGCGCCTGCGGACCGGGAGGTCAATGACTCTCTCTCATCATTGGTGTTTCTTTTCCTTTTTCAAATAGACTTTATTGATTTGTTACAGAGAGGAAGGGAGAAGGAGAGAGAGTTAGAAACATCCATCAGCGGCCGCCTGCACACCCGCCGCTGGGGATGTGCCCGCAGCCAAGGTACGGGACCTTGACCTGAATCAAACCTGGGACCTTTCAGCTGCCAGCTGACGCTCTATCCACTGAGCCACACCGGTAAGGGCTCATCATTGATGTTTCTATCTCTCCCTCTCTGAAACAAACAAGTGTATATATATATATTATATATATGTATATGTACATGTATATGTACATGTATATGTATATGTATATGTACATGTATATGTGTGTATATATATATACACACACACACATATTTAAAAGGAATGGAGTACTGGCAGATGCTACAGCCTGTGTGAGCCTTGAAATCGTTATGTTAAGGAAAAGAAGTCCAACACCAGAGATCCCATGTGAGTGATGCCATTTGTATGAGATATTCAGAATCAGTGACGCCATGGAGACAGACGGTAAGTCAGTGACTGCCTCATGCTGGGAAGGGGACGGGGCGGTGGGGAGGGGCTGCCGACGGGCGCAGTGATAGAAATGCCCCGAAATAGGTCATGGCGGTGCTTGCGCAACTCTGCAACTATATGAAAAACCACCGGACTGCACGTCTTAAACAGATGGGCCTCAGGGGGCGTGAATTATGTCTTAATAAAGCTGGGAAAAACCCTAGCACGTTTGCGCCAGCCCTTTAAAAAAATATATATATATATATATTTTATTGATTTTCTACAGAGTGCAAGGGAGAAGGATAGAAAGTCAGAAACATCGATGAGAGAGAAACATCCATCAGCTGCCTCCTGCACACCCCCCACTGGGGATGTGCCCGCAGCCAAGGTACATGCCCCTGACTGGAATCGAACCCAGGACCCTTCAGTTCGCAGGCTGACACTCTATCCACTGAGCCACACCGGTTAGGGCTGTGCCAGCCCTCTTAATAAACACAGGAAGGGGACACACATTTCCCTCGGATGACAGGAGACCAGCCATAGGATACTTGCTATTGAAGGCGTTACTCAAAATGTATGGACTTCTTTGGGGTCACACGCACGCAGGGTAGGGGTACTGCAGTCAAGACTCGGAAACAGCGGAAGAGGGCTCATGTTGGGTAATGTTTCTTGTAGTGATGTTATCCTCTGGTTATTTCCTTGACCCTGTTTTCTGCCAAGAAATGAAGTAATTGGAGAAGGAAAAGGAAGGAAGGGAGGGATCCAAGATGGGAGAACATGGAGAGCACTCGAAAGGGAGTGTATGTGGATAAATGCAACAAAACAGACATGTTTAAAGCAACGCCAGTAATGTCTTTTGGGCCCGGCTGGTGTGGCTCAGTGGTTGGGCACAGGCCTAGGAACCAGGAGACCACAGTTTGATTCCTGGTCAGGGCACGTGCCCATATTGAGGGCACGAACTCCAGTGTGGGGCGTGCAGGAGGCAGCCAATCAGTGATTCTCTCTCATCGCTGATGTTTCTCCCTCTCCCTTCCTCTCTGAAGTCAATAAAAATAATATATATTTTTAAAGCCTTCGGGGGTTAAAAATATATGAAAAGCACAGTGTCAAAGGCAAGGATGCAGACCCAAATGTTAGGGTGACTTTAGAGTAACAACACGAGTGACACACTGGAAGAAGGTGGGAAAGGAAGGGACTCCGCAGACGGGCCATCAGAGGACAAATGGGCTCTTCCACACAGCAGGACGGCGGGGGGAGTTACTGTTTAATGGGCCAGGAACCGGATGAGGAAAGAGGTTTGGGGTACAGTTAGTGGTGATTGGATGACACTGCATCTACTGCCACTGAACTAACTGCACATAAATGGTTCAAATAATAAATAGTATGTCATGTATATTTCACCACAATAAACACACACACACACACACACACACACACACACACACACACACACACAAAACCATGTCAGCAAACACTTTTAAATGTAAATGAATGGCCCACCTCTTAGCTGGTGGGGCTCAGTGGTTGAGCGGAGACCTAGGAACCAGGGGGTCACAGTTCGATTCCCGGTCGGGGCACCTGCCTGGGTTGCGGGCTCCAGCCCCTGTGTGGGGGTGCAGGAGGCAGCTGATCAGTGATTCTCTCTCCTCACTGATGTTTCTATCTCTCTCTCCATCTTCTTTCCTCTCTGACATCAATAAAAATGTATTAAAAAATAAAATAAAATGTAAATGGATAACCATTGGTAGGCTGGATTAAAGGGAAAACCCCCCAACAAGATGCTGCTTAAAAGAGACACAATAGGTATTCTAAATTTATTTACAGATTGATTTTAGAGAGGGAGGGAGACAGAGAGAAACGCTGATTTGTTGTTCCACTTATCTATGCATTCATTGGTTGACTTTTAAAAAAAAACATATTGTATTGATTTTTCACAGAGAGGAAGGGAGAGGGATAGAGAGTCAGAAACATCGATGAGAGAGAAACATCCATCAGCTGCCTCCTGCACACCCCCCACTGGTGTTGTGCCCGCAACCAAGGTCCATGCCCTTGACCGGAATCGAACCTGGGACCTTTCAGTCCGCAGGCCGACGCTCTAGCCACTGAGCCAACCCAGTTTTAGCTCTGCTGTTTGGCTTGTTCATGTGCCCTGGCTGGGGATGGAACCAGAAACCTTGGCATATCCGGATGATGTTCTAACTGAGCTACTGGCCGTGGCTGAGACACAATATATATTTTAAAAACAGCTTTATTGAGGCAGAGTTGGCATGAAATAAACGACACATACTTAAAGCCTACATGTTGAAGGCTTCGTCTGTGAAATTGGCCCCACAGTTGAATAAACACAGCCGTCACTCCCAAGAGCTTCCTTGTACTTCTGGCCCAGCCCTCCACCACTACCCTTAGGCAGTCACTGAGCAGCTTTCTGTAAACAGAGAGAAGCCTGCATTTTCTAGAACTGTACGTAAATGAAGTCATCCTGCCCTTATGCCTTTTTTCATTTTATTATTATTATTATTATTAATTATTATTGGTCTGGCTCCTTTTGGCCAGTGGCTGTTCTGACTCCAATAGACTTCTGTTATTGCTGCTGTTGTTACTACGTAGTCTCTCGGTGTGTGAACACACAGTTTGTCTTTCCGGCCACCTGATGGCCATTTGCATGGTTTGCACTGTCTGGCTATTGCTAATAGAGCTGCTGTGAACACTTGTGTGGAAGTATAAATCCCTTCCTCTGGGGTAAGTCCTCAGGGTGGAGCACTTGTATCACAGTGTCCGTCAGGGGTAGGGAATGTAAGGCCCGCGGGCTGTATAAAGCCTGAGAAATCATTTGGTCTGGCCCTGCCAAGGCATTAGGGGTGAGTTAATGAAATGTTTTGACCAGATACAGCAGGCTAATTTTTTTAAAGGATATTTTTATTGATTTTAGAGAAGAAGGGAGAGAGAGAGAGAAACATCAGGATGAGAGAGAATCACTGATCGGCAGCCTCCTGCATGCTCCCCACTGGAGATCGAGCCCGCACCCCGGGCCTGTGCCCTGACCGGGAATCGAACCGTGACCTCCTGGTTCATAGGCCTGACGCTCAACCACTGAGCCACACCAGCTGGGCAAACCAGGCTAATTTTTTAAAAATATATTTTACTGATTTTTTACAGAGAGGAAGGGAGAGGGATAGAGACTTAGAAACATTGATGAGAGAGAAACATCGATCAGCTGCCCCCCTGTACACTCCCTACTGGGGATGTGCCCTTGACCAGAATCGAACCGGGATTCTTGCAAGTCCGCAGGCCAATGCTCTATCCAGTGAACCCAACCGCTTAGGGCCCAGGTTAATGGTTAAGTTGGTAATTTTTGCATGGCCTAAGAATGATGTTATAAATATCCAAATGGCCTGCCGCAGAAGAATGGTTCCCCACCCCTGGTGTAAGTGGATGATATTTTAAGACACTGCCAAACCATTGTCCAAAGTGGTGGAACCATTTTCCATTCCCACGAGCAGCGGATGAGAGTTCCACTTGCTCCATCATGTCTATGGAAATGCAAAGGGCCTATAATAACTAAGACAAGCTTGAAGAAGAACAAACTGTTGGAATTACTGCTACCAGAAATTAAGCCTTACTCTGGCCCAGCTGGTGCCGAGCTATGAGCCAGGTCACAGGTCACATCCCAGACAGGGCACATGACTGGGTTTGGGGCTTGATCCCCCGAGTGCGGCGTGCAGGAAGCAGCCAATTGACGATCTTCTCTCGTCACTGATGTTTCTATTTCTCTCTCTTGCCCTTCCTCTCTGAAATCAGTAAAAATATATATAAAAGGAAACAAAACAAAAAACAAGACTTATTCTAAGACTCTAGTAATTAAGCTAGTGTGGTGTTTTGCAGGGCCAGAGAGACTGATGTAACAGAGCACAGGCTAGAAGCAAGCATGTGCAGACACAGTCAAGAGGTAGCTGAGAGCCCCAACTGGTGTGGCTCAGCGGATAGAGCGTCGGCCTGCGGACTGAAGGGTCCCAGGTTCGATTCCGGCCAAGGGCATGCACCTTGGTTGCAGGCACATCCCCAGTGGGGGGTGTGCAGGGGGCAGCTGATTGATGTTTCTCTCTCATTGATATCTCTAACTATCCCTCTTTCTTCCTCCTTGTAAAAAGTCAATAATATATATACATACACACACACACACACACACACATATATATATATATATATATATATATATATATAGAGAGAGAGAGAGAGAGAGAGAGAGAGAGAGAGAGGGAGAGAGAGAGAGATGAGAAAGTTCCCACATGACTCAGTGGGGGAAAGATAGTGTTTTTACTAACGTGTGTGGGATAAACTGGATGTCCTTATGGGAAACCAGGACATCTTGATGCCCACCTACCACCAGAAACAAAAATCAATTTGAGATGTAGCATAGACCTAAATATGTTTTTTAAAAAGATATTATAGCTTTTTTTTTTTTTTTTTTTTTTTTTTGCCGAGACCGGTTTGGCTCAGTGGATAGAGCGTCGGCCTGCGGACTGAGGGGTCCCGGATTCGATTCCGGTCAAGGGCATGCACCTTGGTTGCAGGCACATCTCCAGTGGGGGGTGTGCAGGAGGCAGCTGGTCGATGTTTCCCTCTCATCGATGTTTCTGACTTTCTCTCTCCCTTCCCCCCTGTACAAAATCAATAAAAAATATATTTTTAAAAAGCCTGACTCTTGAGGTCTGGCTCGGGCAGCTGGGTGGGAGGGTGCTGGGAGTGGCACACAGAGACTGAAAACTTGTGGCAACTGGGAATCCAAAGCTGTTTTGTCAGTTAAGTGTGGCACCTGTGAGGCATCAGAAGCCATGCCTGTGGCAGGCATTGGGAAGTGTGGGTGCAAAGCCCAGGGGAGAGGTCATTGTTGCAGACGTTCGGGAACGGTCCGTAGACAGAAGGTCTTCAGAGCCATGAGAATGAGTGCGTTCGCTACACGAGTGAGTGGAGGCAGCAAAGAGGGGCCAGGCTGAGCCTGGGGGACGCTACCTTGGAGAGGTTGAGGAGAGGCGACAGAGAGGCCATATTGGGAGGTTGCCAGAGGAGGGCAGTCGGACGGGGTGGGCACCAAGAGGCCCAGGGAAGGGTCATTGGAAGTGGCAACATGATCATTGGTATCTTCTAAAAATTTTTCAATAAAAATATATTTTATTGATTTTTTTTACAGAGAGGAAGGGAGAGGGATAGAGAGTCAGAAACATTGATCAGCTGTCTCCTGTACACTCCCTACTGGGGATGTGCCAGCAACCAAGGTGCATGCCCTTGACCGGAATCAAACCTGGGACCTTTCGGTCCACAGGCCGACGCTCTATCCACTGGGCCAAACCGTTCAGGGTGATCATTGGTATCTCTGAAACCACCTTGGTGGAGTGGTGGGGTCGGAGCCAGATTAGGAGGGGTTGAAGAGACAAGTGAGGAAATGGGTCATTATTTTTGAGAAGTTTGGCTATAAAGAGTAACATAGAATTAGGGTTGTGATTGGAGAGAGGTCTTGGGCCAAATGACATCTTCAGGAACAGAACACATTTGATGAAAACAGATCCCGGAGCAAGGGAGACATGGATCGTGCAGGAGAAAGCTGGTCTCCCAGGCTTGATTTGTTCCGGGAGACTTTTCGAGAAGCGATTTGTTTGAAAACCAAATCATTTTTTCCTATTAGAAATAACGTAAATTGAATGAATTCCTTCCAGACCCCCAAATGATTCCATTTTAACCTTTCTTACATGCAGTGCATATCTAATGTACTGTTTCATCTATAAACAAACACTTCTTTCATTTGTTAAAAAAATCTGTTTTTATTGATTTCAGAGAGGAAGGGAGAGGGAGAGGAGAGAGAGAGAGAAATATCAATGATAGGAGAGAGAATCATGGACCGGCTGCCTCCTGCACGTTCCCTACTGGGGACGGAGCCCGCAACCTGGGCCTGTGCCCTGACCGGGAATCGAACTGTGACCTTCTAGTTCATAGGATGACACTCAACCACTGAGCCACGCCAGCTGGGCAGAAAGGGGGCTCTTGAGCGGAACCAGTTATTAGAGTGAATAAGCCAATAGTGGAGAAGAAGTAGAACACCGGAAACATTTGATTAATTAGAAAGAAGTCAGGGAACAAAGGAAAAAGGGACAAAGGACAGATGGAACCAATGGGAAATAAATGGCATGATGGTAGACTCGAGCTCAGCCATTACATGTAAACGGATTCAACAAACCAATGAAAGGCAGATATTATCAGACCGGCTCCCAAAGTAAGCTGAAACCATTTGTTGTCTTTATAAGTGCGCTTTAAATATAAAGACACAGACAGACAGGTTAAAAGAAGAGAAAAAGTTAGCCCTGACCGGTGTGGCCCAGTGGATAGAGCATCGGCTTACAGACTCAAGGGTCCCAGGTTCAATTCCCGTCAAGGGCGTGTACCTTGGTTGCGGGTGTATCCCCAGTGGGGGGTGTGTGGGAGGCAGCTGGTCGATGTTTCTCTCTCATCGATGTTTCTAGATCTCTGTCCCTTCCCCTCCCTCTCTGTGAAAAATCAATAAAATATTTTTAAAAAGAAGAGAGAAGGTTATAGGGTAAAGAAGTTGGGCTGGCCATGGCTGGTAGGGCTCAGTTGACTGAGTGTCATCCTGTGCACCAAAAAGTCACCAGTTGGATTCTGGGTGAGGGCACATACCTGGGTTGTGGTCAGAATACATGCAGGAGCTGGGAGGCAGCCTATCGATGTTTCTCTCTCGCATTGATGTTTCCCTTACTCTCTCTCAAATCAATAAAAATATACTTCAAAAAAAGAAGCTGGAGTGGCTATATTCATACTTGACAAAGCAGACATCAAAAGAAGGAATATTCCCAGAGATCAAGAGGGGCATATAAAGATAATAAAAGGGTCATTTTCTCAAGAAAACTTAACAATCCTCAATGTGTATGCACCCCATGCAAAATAGATGCTGCAAAATCTTACAGAAATGGTCCTGACCGGTGTGGCTCAGTGGACAGAACATCGGCCTGCGGACTGAACTGGAAGATCCCAGGTTCGATTCCGGTCAAGGGCATCTACCTTGGTTGCGGGCACATCCCCAATAGAAGGTGTGCAGGAGGCAGCTGATGGATGTTTCTCTCCCATCAATGTTTCTGGCTCTCTATCCCTCTCCCTTCCTCTCTGTGAAAAATCAATAAAATACATTTAAAAAAAAACTTACAAAACTGAAAGAAGACGCATCCACCATTACAACTGGAGACTGTGATATTTCCTCTCAGTCTGCCAGAGAGAACTGGTAGACAGAAAATCAGCAAGGATACTGAACACTTGAACAACGCTATCCACCACCTTGACCTAACAGGTACTCCACCCAACTGCAAATATATATATCTTAAAATATAGATAGAATAGCCCTTGCAGGTGTGGCTCAGTGGATAGAGCGTTGGCCTGCAGACTGAAAGGTCGCAGCAGACTGAAGGGTCCTAGGTTCAAATCTCATCAACGGCCGAATCCGGTGTGGCTCAGTGGATAGAGCGTCGGCCTGCAGACTGAAAAGTCCCGGGTTCGATTCCAGTCAAGGGCATGTACCTTGGTTGAGGGCACATCCCCAGTAGGGGGTGTGCAGGAGGCAGTTGATCGATGTTTCTCTCTCATCCTCTCATCGATGTTTTTGACTTTCTGTCTCTCTCCCTTCCTCTCTATAAAAAATTAATAAAATATATTTTAAAAAATCTCATCAAGGTCATGTACCTTGGTTGCAGGCTCCTCCCCTGACCCTTGTCGGGGTGTGGGCAGGAGACAACCAATTGATGTTTTTCTCTGTCTTTTCCTCTCTTCCACTCTCTCTAAAAATATCAATGGAAAAACGTCCTCGGGTGAGGATTACCAACAAAAACAACAACAACAAATACATATGGAACATTCACCAAGCTAAGTCTGGATAATTTTAAAAGGAATAAAATACAGAGTAAATTCTCTGACCACAATGGAATTAAAAACACATAACGAAAAGGTATGTGCAAAATCCCCACATATTGGGAACTAAATGTACTTCTACGTAAGACATTAGTTAAAGTAATCGCACGGGAACAGAACATTATGAACTGAATGAAAATTACAATAGAACTTATCCAAATAAGTAGAATTCAGCTAAAACTGTTCTCAAAGGGAATTTGTAGCTTTAAATGTTTATGTTAGGAAAAAAAAAGGTTTAAAACCAATTATTTTAAGATTACATTTTAAGAAGTTGGAAAAAGGTGAGTGAATGAAAAGCAAAATAAGTTTTATTACTCCAAGGTAAGTAAAAGGAAAGGGTAAGCAGTGGAGATTAACAAAATAGAAAATGGGCAAACAATGGAGAAACATCAATAAGACGAAAATTGGGTACTTTGGAAATGTTTGATAAAATCCAGATAAGCTATCTAGGACAGAGATTTTCAGTGTGCTGCCAAGAATTTCCAGAACATGCAGTAGCTGACTATTTAGTCATGGGCACTGACCTCTTTTCCCTGAGACTGTCAACCACAAAAATGACAACCACCAACACGATAGCCATCTAGTGTGGATCCATCAAAATTATACCTATTTTTGTCAGTTGGGCAAAAATATTGTCGGTGTGCCGCAGAATTTTAGTAATGAGTTTATGTGTGCCATGAGATGAAAAATATTGAAAACTGCTGATAGAACGTTTTGGAGGGGATTATTAACTTTATAGTTTAGATCAGTGGTTCTCAATGCCGCGACCCTTTAATACAGCTCCTCCTGTTGTGGTGACCCCACCATAAAATTATTGTCGTTGCTACTTCATAACTGTCATTTTGCTACTGTTATGAATTGTAATGTAAATATCCGTGTTTTCCCGTGGTCTTAGGTTATACAGCAGCGGTTCTCAACCTGTGGATCGCGACACATTGAGAACCGCTAGCAGGGTCGCCTGTGGCCACCGGAAAACACAGATATTTACATTACTATTCATAACAGTAGCAAAATGACTTATGAAGTAGCAAGGGAAATAATTTTATGGTTGGGGGTCCCCACAACAGGAGGACCTCTATTAAAGGGTCGAGGCATTGGAAAGGTTGAGAACCACTGCTCTAGATGAAATAGGCAAATTCCTTGAAGCAGCCAAATTCCTAAAACTGATACCTGAAGCAGAAAATCTGAATGGGCTGATAATTAAGGAAATTGAGTTTGTAATGAAAACCACCCGCCACAAAGAAGTACAGAAGCCTTCACTGGTGAATCCATCAAACACTGAACGTAATGAGCACCAAGCATTCATAAGCCCTTTAAGAAAACGAGAGAAGGGAACACTTTCCAATTTATTTTATGAGGCCTTGCTACCAAAACCTGATGAAGATATTACCAGAAAACTACAGATCAATGTCCTTCATGAACATAGATGCAACAATTCTCAAGAGATATTAGCAAGTGGAATTCAGCAAGCGCTCTTTTTAAATAGGGAATGCAAAGTTGGCTTAATATTTAATGTGATGTGTTTCACACTGACAAAACACGTTTGACAATCCTGCAGCTAGCACCACACTGAGTGCGGAAAGATAAGACGTTGCACCTACAATTGAGAACAAGGCAAGGATGTCTACTTCCACCGCGTGTAGTTAACATTTGATGAGAGGTTCCAGCTAAGTGCCATCAGGCAAGAAAAAGAACTAAAAGGCAGACTGGAAAAGCAAGTGTTAAAACTGCCTTTATTTGCAGATGAAGTGATTGCCTACTATCCCAAGGCATTTTACCAAAAAAAAAAAAAAAAAAAAAAAAAACTGTTAAAGCTAAATAAGTGAATTTAAGCAAGGTCACAGAATAAAGAGCCAACAGATAAAATTCAATTGTATTCCTATACATTATCAATGACCAATTAGAAAATGCTATCAAGGTACCATTTACAATAGTATCAAAACCCATTAAATAGCCCTGGCTGGTGTGGCTCAGTGGATTGAGCACTGGCCTGTGAACTGAAGGGTCCCAGGATCGATTCTGGTCAAGGGCACATGCCTGGGTTGCAGGCTCGAACCCCAGTTGGGGGCCGTGCAGGAGGCAGCTGGTCAATGACTCTCTCATCACTGATGTTTCTCTCTCTCTCTCTCTCGCTCCTTCTCCCTTTCTCTCTGCAATCAATAAAAATATATTAAAAAACAAAACAAAACAAAAAAACCTCATAAAATATATAGGGAAAATTTAACAACCCATGAGAGTACTGATGGGGAGCGGTGGACCTGCCACCAGTACGGTGACACACTGGGAACAGAAACAAGAGCGTCCAGAGGACTGGGGGTGGGGGGTGGGGGGTGGGGTCTGGTGTCCTGTGATGGGCAGTCTGGAAGCCCGAGGTGAAAAGCATTGCGAAAGCTTGAAGCCTTCAGTGCGACAAACTCCACAAGTACAACCAGAGATTGAAACGTCAGATTTTATTGCTCTAGTACAACTTGGACTTCATCAATGCCTAGCTTGGTGGGCCATGTAGTGTGTCGTGACTGTGGACACAGAGTCCCTGTAAGCATGTGTACAGCCCTGGGCTACTTTCGAGGCTACTTCTCAGGAAACTTCCCGTGCTTCTCAAACGGCGAGTCCCGTGTTCTTTTGTTCCTCTGTCTCTGTCTTGGTCCCCACGTCTCACCCTGGGGCTTCTCACTGTCTGGGGGCCCACTTGGTTCGGGAGCCCGTCTCCAGCATCCGGGGGCGGCCTGGCTGGCAGGCCGTCACGTCAGGCTAGCTCCCAGCTCCTCGGAGAAGCCTGCAGACACTAGCTTGATGTGGGGCGCTGCTGGACTTTCTGGGGTATCTCAGGACCCTCACTTCTAGCGAGGGGCCTGAACCATAGGGGGAACCACGCCTCACTTTGCCACATGATAAGCAGGTGCGAGGGCCCCGGGTCTCACCTGCACTATTGCACAGAGTGGCTCTTTCCTGCAGGGCTTCGGCCAAGGACAAAGGGGAGGGCTGTGGGCTGCGGAGCGGGCCTGGGCTGCACATGCCTTGCCCAGCCCTCAAGGGGAGCCGGCTCCCCCTGCATCCCACTGTACTAGTGGTCCCACCCCCTCTCCTCTGGCCCCTGCGGCCGGCTGCCTGCAGGCACGCATTCCTCCCCCACACACCCCTCCCGCGACAGTGGCTTTCCTGTTCCCCAAGTGCTGGGCTGAAGGCAGGCCTTTGAGGTGTCCTGCCCTGCGGACGGCTTCCGGCAGCCGGCCCCGGTGACTCTGAGTGTGGCCTGTGCCCACACCCCCTCCAGTGCAGGGGGCACCATCTGCTGTGCCCTGCGAGGCCAGGGCCCCATCCCTGCTGCCCGCGGGCTCCTGAGGGTTTGTGTGTGCTATGAGAACTTCCAACCATGAGAACTTTGGCTTCCGGTTTGGGGGGTCTGCCTGGGCGAAGAGATCAGCTCTGAAAGTCATCACTCTCCTCCGGGCCCCGCCTGTGTCGGGGGTCCAGGCTCAACCCTGCAGAGGGAGGAAGTGGCGGTCAGTCACTGGGGGCGGCTCCTTGACTGCCAGAGGGTTGGCCATGGTTCCCCTCCCCTCCCAGGATGCTCTCTGGAATGGAGGGGGGGGGGGTTCTATTCCTTGTTCAAATAGCACCTGCAGCCGAAACTGGCTTGGCTCAGTGGATAGAGCGTCAGCCTGTGGATGGAAAGGTCCCGGGTTCGATTCCGGTCAAGGGCATGTACCGTGGCTACAGGCACATCCCCAGCAGGGGGTGTGCAGGAGGCAGCTGATGGATGTTTCTCTCTCATCGATGTTTCTAACTCTCTATCCCTCTCCTTCCTCCCTGTAAAAAAATCAATAAAAAATATAGATTTTTACAAATAGCACCTGCATGGAAAAGTCTTGCTGGAAGCAAACGGGGGCACTGGCACCCCAGGGTAAGGGAAGGCGCTGTCCTAGGAGAACGGGAGGGAGGCGCAGGGCCGGGCTGGGCTCCCGGCCACTGGGGACGGGGTGGGTGGCCGCGCCATCGGAAAGAACGCTGCTGTTGGGGGCTGGCCCGGGCCGAGCGGCCGGCTGCCGGGGCGCACGCGGGGTACCTGGGAGGGAGCTGGACGACAGCAGCTGCAGGCTGTCCAGGACCCCGTCCTCGTACAAGGCCAGCTTCTGCAGCATCTTCTGTCGCGCCGGGTTGATGACGATCTGCGGTGGCTGCGACGACGCAGAACTGCCCAGGAGTGATCCTGGGGAACGGAGAGCCACGTCTGAGCGTCAGGGGCTGTTGTCCCTAGGCACGCCTCGCGGACACTTCATCTCGCGAGATTTCCCAGCCCCCAGCCTAGCTTCCGGCCCCTTCGGGGCGGAAGTCCTAGTGCCCCGAGGGCAGCGTCTAGGAGGGGCTCCCGCCCCCCGCGAGGACAGGAGGCTGGCGGCCATGAACAGAGCTTTCCTTGTCCCCGGCTTTTAGGAAGTGAGCTCCCGGCCTCCTGTCACCCGTCTGGGGCCACGGCCTGGGCAGGTGCCAGCACCGAGCTGTCCTCTGGGCCCCTTTCCGAGGCCGGGAATCGGCCAGGGAGAGAGTGAGCTTCCAGCCGGCCACAGGGGCCTCATCCCAGACGCTGGGGGTGCCAGGCGTGGGCACCGCTGCCAAAGGAGGCCCCTGGGTCGTGTTCCGGGCGCTTGTCCCCAGCTACCTTCCACAGCCGCGGGCGGGGGCTCTGGGCTGCTCCCCCAGGACTGCCGGAGGGCTGCCGGCGTCCACGTGGCCCCCCGGGCCGGGCTGTCTGGCCGGGCTGGGCCTGGAGGGCAGCCGGTGCTCAGGTGCCAGGAATGCAGGGCGGCAGACACGCCAGACACACTCTCGTCGCTCTCCACGGGCTCGTTGGGGCCTTTCGGGAGCCGCTCTGTCGCCGGGGCCGGGACTCCCGAGGGCGCTGCCAGGGGCTGCCAGGGACTGGCATTGCTGGCGGTGGACATGTAGGAGTTTTCCTGCGGGGAGTGGGGGTTGCGGCCGGCAGCCTCTGCCTCGGGGGACGGCCCTGCCACCGCGGCCTGCAGCTTCTCCAGCCTCTCGTACACCTGCGGGGAGAAAGGGGGGCTCAGGGCGCGTGGGGGGTGGGCTGGTTCTTGCTCTTGGGCAGGCCGGCGAGGCCATGGTCTATCGCAGCCCTCGCAGGAGACACTCAGACCGCAAGGCTGCTCCTGGGCGTCTGTGACCTGCCCCCCACAAAGCCACTCTGGAGGGGCGGGGCCCACTAAGATGGTAGGCATATCCTGCAGCTGGGAAAGCTGTCCCTTGCCCCTTTGTCCCTGCCCCAAGGAGCACTGAGTCACAGCCACCAAAGCTAAGGACTGAGAATGACTTCTCTGTCTCCTAGGAAGTGACAGCGGGGCTCAGGGGTTGGACGTATCAGCCAGGAGGTCACGGGTGCTTTCCCGGCCAGGGCACATGCTAGTGGGGGGCGTGCAGGAAGCAGCTGATCAGTGATTCTCCTCATTGATGTTTCTCTCTCTGTCCCTCCCCCTTCCTCTCTGAAACCAATACAAACGTGTTTCACACACACACACAAAACAACGTAAATCTCAGTGCCCTGCTGCCCTCAAACGGGGCTTCTCCAGTCTCAGCTGTCAGCGGCAAAGGCGGGGGGGGGGTGGGGGGGTGGGCAGGCAGCGAAGGGACAGAAAAAGGCAGGTGCAGCGGGACGGCACATCCAGAAGGGGGCGCAACCAAAGCCCTTCGCCTCTAGACAGCGGGCAGAACCAGCGGGGGAGAAACATATGAGACTCGGTCTCCGGAAAGATGCCTGGCAGTGGCTGTTTGGCTCGCTACAGGGCACGGGTTCCCAGCAGGCACTGCCCCCATGGGCAGCAGGCGCCTCGAATGCTTTCTGTCCCCCTCTTCCCCAGGATACCTGGGTCATGGGGGGTCTCCTCTTAGCCCGGCGGTGCAGGCAGCAGCAGGCCAGCTGGCCCAGGGCCAGGCCGAGCTCGGGCGGGCAGGGCCCAGGCCGGGGGTCCACATGCTTCTTGTAGATCTGAGAGGCGATCGGGGCCGCCCAGGCATCCGAGGCCAGGCCTGCTTGGAGTGTGGTCTGGGTGCTTTGCGGGGCCACCCCGGCGTCCTCAGCTTCCTCTTTAACCAGGTCTTTCTGTGGGACAGACACTGTGAGCATGGCCTCTAGGGAGGCAGTGCCTTTGGCTGACTTCCCCGGGCCCGCGGTCACCGACTCCCGTGGGCTCCCTTGGGTTGGTTCAGCACCCACTGTGTGCCCGGCACTGCCCCAGGCCCTAGGGATACAGCGACCAACACAACAGCCCGGGCCACTTTCACAGAGTGGCTTCCCTAGAGGGGACAGACACCAACAAGAAAGCCTAGCAAAGCAACGGAGGCCCGTGAGTGAGCAAGTGGCACCCGGGCTGCAATCCGAGGGCGTGAGTTAACCAGAGAGGGCAGCTCCAAGGAGGGGGACGTACCACGGAGAGACACCCCTAGACGGGAGGCCACTTCTGAGTTCTGAGAGAGGAAGGACCAGGAGGAAGCACCTGAGTGTGTGTGTGTGTGTGTGGGGGGGGGGGGGTGGCTTCTGACGCCCTAGGATAGGCAGCAGGGAGACCAGAGGACAGAGAGAAGGCGGAGGGCAGTGGGACCTGGGGCGGTGAGGCTGTGTTCAGGAATCGGGCCTTCACCCCCAGTACAATGGGGAAGCAAAGGATCTTCCTGTTAGCTTCACATGCCCACCTTTCTACTGATTTTAGAGCACGTGGCTATTTAGAACATCATTCTCAGGCCAGGCAGAGCCATCGGGTTAACAACGAGCCTGCGGTATTTGGTCAGACATTGAATTAACTCACCCCGAGTGCCTGGGCAGGGCTGGACCAAATGATTTCAAGGGCCTTCTAAGGCCTGTGGGCTGGACATTCCCCACCCCTGTTTCAGAGAGAGAAGAAAAGAGGGAGGGAGGAAGAGAGGGAAGGGAGCAGGGCAGGGAGACAGACCCGTTGTGCCATTGATGAACGCATTCAATCGGCTGACTCCTGCATGAACCCACAACCCGGCACATTGGATGGACAACGCTCCAGCCAATGGAGCTACAGGGCCATTGGTTAATGTAGCAGCATGGAGAACCAATAGGAAGAATCCAAAGAACCAAAGAAAGACACCCCCCCCAAGAGTCGGGGCGGGTGATGACAACAGAGCAGCCCGGTGGCATGCGCCGATGGGTGTGGAAGGTGCGGGAAGACGGGCGCCTGTCTAGCTCCCTGGTTCCTGTCCCAGACCCGGCAACGGACAGACACAGCCCCACGCCAGGAGCGGCCGGAGGTACACCAGTCGGTCAAGTGGTGCTCGGGCATTGAGCCTGTTCCCACACAGGTCCGGAAAGGGGTCCAGAAAGAGCAGGGATTTGATGGGACGCGCCCTTCCTCCCCCCAACACCCCCAGCCCAAGTGGGGTCTGGAAAAGCCCAGAGCATCGACAGAAGACAGACAGGTTTCTCTTCAAGGAAAAGGAAGCTGCCTGCGCCCTGCCTACTTTTCAAAGGTGAGTCAGCAGCAGCCAAGGTTGGACACCACAGGGTTGCATTCCAGAAGATTCCACCCTTCCAGGGCTGCACCTGTTGGCTGTCAGGAGCGGTGCCTCCCCCCCTCCCCCTTCCTGCCTGCCTCCCTCCCTGCGCTGCCTCAGGAGGCTCACCAGGTACTTGATCTTGGCACCATGCGTCCTCACAGCCCTCTGGCCAGTCAGGGTCTCCAGAACTACCTGGAGAGAGAGCAGGATGAGAGGCACCGCAGTGGCTTCTGGGCCGGTGCCGCCCCAGGCCTTGGTGGGGAGGGCTGCGAGCAGAAGTGGCTTGTGGGGTAGACATAAGTGGCCCGGCCTTTGGAGGAGCCAATTGGGACCAGCACGCGACAGGGACGTAGCTAGAAGTCATGGGACTGACACTTTGACAGTACGGAGCGCCGACTTGAAGAGAAAGAATGCAAAATGGCAGGCCGGCAGGAGTGGCTCAGTGGCTGAGTGTGCACCTATGAGGGCAGGAGGTAACCAGTTCCATTCCTGGCCAGGCCACATGCCCAAGTTTTGGGCCCAGTCCCCAGTAGGGGGCATGCAGGAGGCAGCGGATCAGTGATTCTCATCATTATGCTTCTATCTCCCTTGCTCTCTGAAAGCAATAAAAATATATTTTCTTTTTTAAAAAAATGTGTTTTTCTTGATTTTTCACAGAGAGAAAGGGAGAGGGGTAGAAAGTCGGAAACATCGATGAGAAAGAAACATCCATCAGCTGCCTCTTGCACCTCCCCTCCACACTGGGGATGTGCCCGCAGCCAAGGTCCATGCCCTTGACCGGAATCGAACCTGGGACCCTTCAGTCCACAGGCCGACGCTCTAACCACTGAGCCAAGCCGGTTGTGGCCCATAAAAATATATTTTAAAAAAGCAAAATGACAAATAGGAAATGGGGTAACAGGGCCGAAGAAGGGGCCCATGCCAGGGCGGGAGGGGCCTGCAGCTGACGCTCCGCTGGCTTCCTGCAAGTGGCCCTGTGTCCACAGGGACTTCTCCAGGCCCTCGGGCCCTGGCGGGCCTCGGCCGCCCCTCCAGCCGGCAGCGGGGGCCGCGGCTCACCACACCGAAGCTGAAGGTGTCCGTGTCCACAGCCAGCCTCCCCGTCTTGATGTATTCCTCGGGCAGGTAGGCCAGCGTGCCGCGCACCGTCTGCGTCCGGGCCACTGTGCTGCTCTGACCGGGTCTGGCCGCCGCGAACCGGCTGAGACGGGCCAGGCCGAAGTCTCCCAGTTTAGGCATCAGCCTGTCATCCAGAAGGACGTTGGAACTGAGGGCAGAAGAGCAACTTGTGAGCTTGGCCCTGGCACCCTGGCACCCTTCAGCCCCTACACCCCAGGGGGCCTGTCCTTGGCTTTTGCTTGCACATCTGTCCCATGCCAGGTACGCAGCGACCCTGGCCCCCAGCTGTGATGTGCCATGCCTCAGGGCTGCACCTTGCCCCCCGCTTCCATCCTGAGTGGGAGAGGGCAGGCCTCTTTTCATGTGGGGCACTCCGGGCGAGGCTGCCCTGGACCTCGTTCCCTGCTGGTGGAAGGTTGGGGAGCAGCCCTGCCTTGCCATGGACTCCCTGCAGCTCCCAGGGGACTCAGGGGCCCGGCTGTCCCCTCCTTACCTCTTGACATCTCCGTGGATGAGGCTGGGGCTGTCCTGATGTAAAAACTGAATAGCCCGGGCCGTGCCCAGCAGGATGTCCAGGCGCTGAGGCCAGGAGAGTGGGGAGCAGGCCTGGGTCTGGAGCGGCACAGGGAGCAAAGGGGCACGGGGGGAGGCTGGGGGCCACCGTTTCTTGACCCCAACCCTCCCTCCGCCTGTCACTGTGGGGTCTGGACAGACGCTGCACTCTCTAGGCCTCAGTTTCCCCCGCTGGCGAACGAGGAGGAAAATCTCCATGAGCTACTTTACAAGAGAATTGAGACTTAAGCGATTCCATTGCTTTACACATCACTCTGGGGGAACGGCCGGGGACAGGCTGTCAGCATAGAACTCGGCGGTTCTCACTTCCTGAAGCTCATTCATCTGACCCGGGATGATCTGGACGTCACGGGAGGCTTTGTCGCCACTTCCCCCAACACAGTATGCGGCTCACCCCTGTGTCCTGTGGGCACCTCGCTGGCCAGGGGCCCGAATGTGGGTGCAGGTAGTGCAGCCCGCTGCCCACTGCCCTCTTCCCTCGAGGGCAATGCTGACAACACCCTGCAGCTGCTCTGTTTGCAAGGAGGCGTGGCTTCCTGGCTGAGACTTGACCTGTGAGCCTGGAGGACATTCATGTGCCCTGGTTTCCAGCTCACTCCCACGTGGGGCGTGCAGCAGGCAGCTGGCCAGTGGTCCTCTCTCACCATGAATGGTGCTCTCCCTCCCTCTCCCTTCCTCCCGGAAACCAACAAACATCTGATGTTTTAAAAAGGAGGAGGAAAGTTGAGTCCGGTTCCTGTGAGTTCATAACTCCCTTTGTTTTTGTTTTTGTTTTAACTATATTTTATTGATTGTTCACAGAGAGGAAGGGAGAGGGACAGAAAGCTAGAAACATCGATGAGAGAGAAACATCGATCAGCTGCCTCCTGCATGCCCCCTACTGGGGATGTGCCCGCAACCAAGGTACATGCCCTTGACCGGAATGGAACCTGGGACCTTTCAGTCCGCAGCCCGACTCTCTACCCACTGAGCCACACCGGTTTTGGCTCATAACTCCCTTTGTATAGAGGCACTGGGGCCCAGCTCCCGGGAATACGGGAACAGCCAGGGCGAGGCCACGGAAAACAGTGGACCCAGACCCTGCCTGCTGGCGGGACTCCCTCCCGGAGGCCGGGAGCCCGGGCCTCCTGCCCGCTCCGCCCCGTGGGTGCCGCAGGCCTGGGAGAGCGTGCCAGGCCAGGTGAGACTACCTGGAAGTGCAGGCGGTCTTCCAGGGAGCCGTTGGGCAGGAAGCCGTAGACAAGGCAGTAGTAGCCGCTCTGAGCACAGTAGCCAGCAAAGTCCACGATGTTGGGGTGACGAAACCTGCTTGGAAAAGGGGGGCCTGAGTGTCCTGGCCCCCAGCCTCCGTTTCTCGGCTGCAGGGGGGTGAGCAGTCCCTCCTGGTCCCTCCGCGAGGCTAGGCCTGGGCCCGGCAGGTGTCCGGATCCCGGGGAGCTGTCCCGCGCTGTGTGGTCCTGAGGGCCGCCCCGGGCTCACCGTGACAGCTGCTCCACTTCGGTCAGGAAGCTCTGCTTCACAGTGGTCCACTCCAGGTCTGCCTCCTGCAGCCCACAGGACAAATCGGGGGGCAGCATGAACCTCCTACAGCCAAGGCTGGACGGCCACCCCCAGTGCCATCTGGCCTGGGCCCAGAACAACCAACCCAGGGGCTGGGGACGTGGGCAGGGGACTCAGCGGGCTGTGCGGGGAGCAAGGGGGCAGATCAGAAAGGACAGGGCTTGCGACACCCACCTCCTTGAGCTTCTTCACGGCGTACACCGTCTTCCTGAGCACAGCGCGGTACACGCACCCGAAGCCGCCCTCCCCGATCTTCAGCTCCTCGGAGAAGTTGTGGGTGCCCTGGGAGATCTCCTGGAGGGGCCAGCAGAACGGAGAGGGGGGGTTCCCGTGCAGGAAGGACACCGGGCTGTCTGGGTTCTGCTGCGGGAAAGAGACCCCAATCAGGCGGCGTCCTGTCTCCTCCCCTCTGCCCTGGCCACAAGCTCCGCCGCACCCCAGCTGCCTCCCAGCTGGACCGGTTGGGGCTCCCTGGTGGGCCGAGGCCCGGGTTTCCTGTTCCTCGTCTGGAACCGTTGCGGGCCACCCACCTACCTTGGTGGAAGGAGCTTCTGGAGACGCTGGCAGTGGCTGGAGGGCAGCAGAGCTGGGGACGGGGCTGCCCTCAGGCCCAGAAGGGGTCCGGGAGCCTGGAAGAGCTTCATAAAGACACCAGTGAGAGGCAGGCAGAGAGCAGCGACAAGGTGTCGAGCTAGAGCCACGGCCATGGTCAAGGTGGCCTGTCCCTCAGGTCTAAGCCCAACGCGGGAGCCGTCTTACCTGGGGACAGGAGGGTTGAAGCTGACGACTGCGGGGGGCTGGGGACCTTGGCCTCAGAGGGCGCAGGGATGGGGCTGGTCCTCAGGGCCTTGGTGCTGGAGGGGGGGAGGGGGGCGGGAGGGTGCCCTGGGACGTTAAGGAAGGAAAGGCTGGTTAGGCCTTGGCAGGGGCAGGAGCCCCGTGGGAGGCCTCCAGCGGCGGGGTCCCGGGTCCCAGGGCTGCGCGCTCACAGGCCGTGATGATGTCCCTCGCCCGCAGCAGCTGCAGGTGCGTGAGGATGTGCACGAGGTCGGCCACGCGGGCGTTTCGGTTGATCCAGGGCCACAGGACGCTGGCGGTGCGCTGCTCGGAGCGTTCGCACAGCCGGAGTTCCGTCTGGTCCCGCACAATCAGGGCGGCTGCGGGGCGAGGGGCATCAGGCCTGGGCGCCGGGGCCCGGCGCGCCCCCTGCCCCGCCCCGCCCCTCCCGTCCCCTCCCCTCCCGCCCCGCCGCCACGTACCAAACTGGCACCAGTCACTGGGCTCCAGGGCGTCCATCACTTTGTAGAAGCGGCACATGACCCAGGGTGGCACCTCGTACAAGAAGTGTTGGGCGCCGGGGGCCGCGGGGTCCCCCGGGCCCGGGCCCCCAGCCATGGCCGCTGCCGCCGCCGCCGCCGCCGCCTGGCCGGGGCCTCTTGGGGCCTCGGCCGGCCGGGTGCACGGACACTGACTCACTTCCCCTTTAAGCCAGCCGCGTGCGACGCCCGCCCGGGCGGCGGAAGAGGCGGTGCCCGGGGCGCCACCATCTTCCCGGCCGCGGCCGCCGCCGCCTTCGCCACGGTCGCCGTTTCCGCCCTCGGCCACACGGGGGCGCCGCACGCGGGCCCTTCCCGGGAAGGCAGCACCGCGGAGCGGGTTCGGCCGGGCGGGCTGGGCTTCGGAGGAGGGGCCGTGGAGTGGGGCCGGTGGGGGGGGGGGGACGGAGAGCGGTTCCCGGCAGGAGGGGGGGAGGGGGAGGACGGGGCATTCCAGAAAGGGCTGCAGACGGCCTTGTGGACAGTCGCAGGAGGTCCCATTCAGAGGTTTGGGCTTTATTAGGGAGGCAAGGGGCGGCCTCAGAGATGCCGGCAGATCGGGGTCAGATGGGGGTTACATATGCAAAGGCCCCCCCTGGCTGACTCCTGTCAGCTGGCCGAGTGGCTGGGTGCCGGGAGAACGTTCTGGAAATGTGTACAGCAGCCCGCCCGACTCGTGCCCCGGTGCCCTCTTCCCCACCCTTTCAGGAACCTGCCCCAGCGCGTGTCACCTCCACTTTCCCTTCCTGGCTGCTGCCCTCCTACCGCAGGAGCTGACTGTCTCCTCTTTAAAGAAGGGTTTTGGCGCCCGCTGTCCCTCTGCCCTCTTGTGGGCACGTGTCCCGCCCGGCTTGCATTCACTCCTGCAGGGATGGCTTCTCCCGCCCGCTTTTCTGAAGCAGTGGCGGGGTACCAGGCTCAGTCCCCAGCCTGTTGGACGTCTCGGCCACATGGGTCTCTCTTGCCCGTTGCCACCATGCTCTGCCACCAACCCCCACCCCGCACCAGCAGCCAGTTCCGCTGCTGCCTCCCTGAACCTCTCGAGTCCGTCTCCTCTCCACCTGCCCACTGCCCTCACTACCACCCTGTTGCCCCGAAAAGAACACGGTGTCTTATATTAATTTTTGCTCCCAAAGATGCGCTAGGTCTTATTTTCGGGGGGATGCCGTAGATTACAGTGAGTAGGTCTTATTTTCGGGGGATGTCTTACTTTTGGGGAAACAGGGTCCCTCTTAGCTGGACAAATGTGCCGGCCTCCTGGCTTCCCTGCCTGTCTCCACCCTGGTGTTCTTCTCAGGCACAAACCAAGCTACAGAGCTTTCCAGCTAAAGACCTTCCTGCGCTTTCCGAAGCGCTTTGATGGGTTCTAGTTCTTCAGTGCAGCCTCCACCGCTGTCACGATGTGGCCCCTGCCCCACCCCCGACCCCGCACCTCATGTCCAGCTTTCTGCACGTCAGCAGCCGTGCGCCATCCAGAACGCCTTGGGGTTCCTAGAATGGGCCAGGGCTTCTGCAGACTTTGCACTTGCAGTTTCCTGGCCCTCATGTGCCAAGGTTGAGCTCAAGTGGAAGTGAAGGTGAAAGCTTCTTAGCGCCCCCCCCCCCCCCCCCCCGGCCAGAGCTGCCTGCAGCCCCTGCTGCGCCTGGCATCCAGGATGCATCCTTCTGGAGCCTCCCCCCCTCTAGAGGGGGGAAGCCCCCCACCAGCAGCACCAGGTGTCTTTTGCTTCTCCAGATAGATGAAGGCTTTCAAGGCAATAGATAGGTCTCCTTCCCTCACTATCCCCCTGGTCCTCCAGATCCCGAACCCAGAGGGCTTCCGCCTTCCCAGGCGGTCCTCCCAGGGACTCAGGGCTGTTCCCAGAATCGGCATGCAGCTCAGGGCCAGTGTGCAGCTCAGTGGTTGAGTGTCGAGCCAGGAACCAAGAGGTCACTGGTTCGATTCCCAGTCAGGGTACATGCCTCGGTTGGGAGCTTGATCCCCTGTGGGGAGCATGCAGGAGGCAGCCCATCAATGATGTTCTTCTCTTATCAATATCAATGTTTCTATTCCTCTCCCTTTCTCTCTAAAAAAAAAAAAAAATCAATAAAAATATATTAAAAAAAAACAAAACAGCCAAAACCGGTTTGGCTTAGTGGATAGAGCGTCGGACTGTGGACTGAAAGGTCCCGGGTTCGATTCCGGTCAAGGGCATGTGCCTTGGTTGCAGGCACATCCCCAGTAGGGGATGTGCAGGAGGCAGCTGATTGATGTTTCTCTGTCATCAGTGTTTCTGACTTTCTATCCCTCTCCCTTCCTCTCTGTAAAAAAATCAATAAAATATATTAATAAGAAAACAGAAACCAGGTCCACTCAAATATGGGCCTCCATTGGAACCCCTTTCCAGAAGCCACAACCAATCCCCAAAAGGCGGCGCCCCCCCCCCCCGCCCTGAGTATGGGAAATTACCATGCATGCACACAGCAAGCTCTAAGGGAACAGGCACTTGATCCTACTTGCTCACTGCTGGACTGCAGCACCCCAGACAGGCCTGGGACCCAAGAGACAGTATACACATGCTGAATTTCAACCCTTTGTTTTAACATTCAAGTCCAGGACTTTCAAATGCACCTTCTGATGGGATACGTCCACATTTGCATGTAAAGCTGGATACTGGGTAGCTGTCGTCCCCTCCAGCCCTGTGACTTCCTGGTGAGGATGTCCGTGGAGGGGCAGGTAGCTCCTGAGAGCCTGCAGCCTTATGCAAAAGCCAAGTAGCACAGGCAGGTATGATACCTGCAAATGCAATGGCAGCGCCCTCTTTGGGTAGGGAGGCAGTTCAGCAGAGGCCATGGGAGGGTCTTAGGTGATAGTGTTATCCTATATAATAAAAGGCTAATATGCAAATTGTCCCCTCAGGCGTTCAAACAACTAGGGGTTGGACTGCTTGCTATGAGTGTGCTGACCACCAGGAGGCGACGTGGAACAAAGGAAGGTCCCCCCTGATCATGATCGCTGGCCAGGCCTAGGAACCCTACCTGTGCGTGAATTTCGTGCACTGGGCCTCCAGTAGAGAATAGTTAAGAAGCTGGGAAAATTCCAGGACAAGTGGAATACAGAAACTAAGACAGATAGTTAAACAACAGTTTGCAGCAAATGCTATCTTTCCTAAACCAAAGACACTTAAGAGTAAATGGTCTGGCCTGGCCGGTGTGGCTCTGCGATTGAGCATCGACCTGTGACCCAGGAGGTCACGGTTCAATTTCAGTCAGGCCACATGCCTCCATGGCAGGCTGGATCCCCAGTGGGGGACGTGCGGGAGGCAGCCAATCAACTATTCTCTCTCATCATTGGTGTTTCCATCTCTCTCCCTCTGCCTCCGTCTTACTAAAATCAATTATAAAAATGTTTTATTTTATTTGTAAATATATTTTATTGATTTTTTACAGAGAGGAACGGAGAGGGATAGAAAGTCAGAAACATCGATGGGAGAGAAACATCCATCAGCTGCCTCTTGCACACCTCCCACTGGGGATGTGCCCGCAGCCAAGGTACATGCCCTTGACCGGAATCGAACCTGGGCCCTTTCAGTGTGCAGGCCGACCCTCTACCCACTGAGCCGAACCGGTTTGGCTATAAAAATGTTTTAAAAAGAGTAAATGGCCCTAGCCAGTTTGGCTCAGGGGACAGAGTGGCAACCTGCAGACTGAAGGGTCCTGAGTTTGATTCCCGTCAAGGGCATGTACCAAGGTTGCAGGCCCCCTGGTGGGGCATGTGCAGAAGGCAACCAATGGCTGTGTCTCTCACACTGAAGTTGCTCTCTCTCTGTCTCTCCTCCCTTTCACTCTTTCTAAAAACCAATGGCAAAATATCCTAGGGTAAGGATTAACAACAACAAAAGAGTAGTTTGCACTTCTCCTCCCTGACCAGAGGACATATAGCTTAAGTCACCCTACTTAGGGAGAAGATAGAAATCCAATTTCTGCTATTTGCCAACCACACCCAAGGACAGACAAGAGAATAAATCTCATTTTGGTACATCAGCATAAAGTTGATGGATATTCTATTGATCTGCCCTTAAGACCTTCCCTAAACACCCAACTTTTTTTTTTCTAAATATATTTTATTGATTTTTTACAGAGAGGAAGTGAGAGGGATAGAGACTTAGAAACATCGATGAGAGAGAAACATGGATCAGCTGCCTCTTGCACACCCCCCACTGGGGATGTGCCCCACAGCCAAGGTACACGCCCTTGACCGGAATCGAACCTGGGACCTTTCAGTCCGAAGGCCGACGCTCTATCCACTGAGCCAAACCGGTTTCGGCACACCCAACCTTTTTAAAAGCCCCTGAAAATTAAGGTCCCAGAGCTCTCCCCGCAGTTAGCAAGCTCATGCTCCTCTCTCCCCCTCCCCCGCAGGCATGTAGCCACTAAAGTCTAGGGGACTCCATGATATTTGTGCTACCATCAACACATCCTTACTTGCTTTTCGACACGTTGTCTCTTGATTGAATTCTTCCCCTCAAGAAAACAAGAACGGCCCAGCCCACCGGCGTGGCTGAGCATCGATGCCACGACTCAGGCGGTCACAGGTAAGACTCCCGGTCAGGGCGCATGCTTGGTTGCGGGCTTGGTGCCCAGCGTGGGGCATGCAGGAAGCAGCCGATCAATGATTCTCTCTCTTCACTGCCGTCTCGGTCTCTCTATCCCTCCCCTTTCCTCTCTGAAATCAATACAAATATATAAGGAGGGGGGGGGAGGCAAGAACTGAGGTCTTGTCATCTTCTTGATAACAGTAAGCACAGAAGGAGCCTGAACTGGGGGGGGGGGCAGGGGGGGGAGGGAGGAAAAGGGGAGTTGTCACCTAAACCCAAGAGGTGCCCTATCATGTGCTCCTGTGCAGAAGGCCTGCGGCCCACCTGCCTCTGGCCTAGGGCACCGTGGGCAGATGGGTGCGCCCGCAGAGTGGCCTTGGGGCGCCTGTGTCTGGAACTGCAGTCCTGAAGGCGGTGGCCCTCCTGTGTGCTCAGGGACAGCCAGACCGAAGCAGGGGACACACCACCATGCTGTCCTGTGAGCTGTCAGATAATGAAAACCCAGACCTTGAGTCACTTTCACAGAGAGATTTATCGAGAATGCTAACAGCAGAGGATACAGTACTTCCCAACAAAAGGTGCGAACGCGTCACTTAGAAAGGCATGCTGAGTAGTCTTTGCTTTCACACGGATTAAAAAACTTACAAAAAGAAAAGGAAACTGCGTGCTGCCCATCTTTTCAAATAGGAAAAGAACCTTATGAAAAAGAATCACTTGATTTTACAACAAAAGACACAAACGGACATTTTTATGTAAATTTATAAGGCAAACTCTTTATATAATAAATAGGTTACAGGGATTCAGTGGGGGGGGTGTTTTGAAACGTATACAGGTACATTCAGACAGGTTTACTGAAATGGTACAAATTTCCTTAATAAATTGCCTTTTGTTTTTAAATATATCAGTGCTTTCAGTCATTTGGCTATACACAAAGAACCTTTTTTTTTGAACACTACAAAAAAGCAATCAATATATTTTTTTTTTGTTTTAAAACAACCTACTTATTTCCTAAAGTAATTGTCCCAAAACACAAAAACTGAAGGTGAATGCAATAGAGGGCTTTCAGAGACATCTCCAGCCACGTCTGTCCCGGGCGGCTCCCCGCGCCCCCTGCCCCCCTCTCCCGCCCTCGGGGGCTCCCCTCTGCACAGGGTGGCTGGCCTGTGTCGCTGAAGCTCGGGAGGGGGCAGCCACCCTGCGTGGCTCTTCCTGCGAGGAAACCCTGTGTGTGGCGCGAAGGGAGCACACACCTATCCCTGTTCTGTGAACCCGAAACAATGTCTGGTGGGGGTAACGGCTTCTCCGAGGCGGCTCTGGGTTTGCCATGGAAAGGGAAGGGGGTTTCTCACATCCAAAAATTTGTTTTTCTGGGAATCTTATGACAGCAAAGCGAGCGCCCGCTCCCGGCCCACCACCGTTACCACCTGGGGCGGCTGGGGGTGGAGGGGTCCCCTGTGTGCTGCGCTCCAGGTAAGGGGTGGCATGTGATGGCGGTGTCTTCGTCGGTAATGCCCGCTGCCTGGCCTGGCTAGAAAGAGCTGCGTCGGGTGAGGAGTGGCCAGTGTGCCCTGGCAACATACACCCGACCTGCTCACACCCCACCCGGCCCCCCTCACAGGAACACAAACCCTGACTCTCCTTGAGAATATCCACGATGCTGCTCATCTCGGGGAGGGAAGGGGAAGGCCAAAATGGCCACTGGGTGGAACCAGATCTGGTTTTGCTCCGACTTGGAACATGGCGACCGATCAGTTATTGGGTCTGTTGGCTTGGGTTGGTTTTCTTGGGTGGCTTCTGGCTGATCTGAGCAGGGGCCACCTCTGTGGGTCTCCCCTCCTGGGGAAAGTAGGACAGCCCCCTCTCATCTCAGTCACCATCCCCTCCCTCTGAATTCGCTTGTTTGTAAAGAAAGGGTGTCTAGAAGCATTTGTCTCTGGAACAATTACTTTAAACATGGTTACAATACAAACTTCAGTTCACACACAGAAGAGATTTACTTAGCAAAGTTCCTTTCACCCACCAATTACACAAATATAAGCCTCAACACCACAGTTAGAGAACCAGCAGAGAACCTCATGTTCGGAACACAAAGGGGGAACTCAAAACCAAACCAAACCCAAACAGAAACCCCCAGAAAAACCAGGGGAGGGGGAGGAGAGCTAACACAGCACACGTTACAGTGTCCGGGTACACGGGAGCCCAGCGCGATAAGGGGGCTCGGCACACATTGAGTAACAGTCCTGGTGATATTTGGTCATATATTCATCCACTACTGACTCCGGAGCGGCTGTTACTGATTGAAGCAGTGACAAATCAAACGGAAAAGGAGGCCTTGGTAGCCAAGGAAGGAGCAGGCTTCAAGTCCTGCGAGCCTTGTGCACGCCACTGTCCAGCTCCCCAGAAACACTGACCCGCGCGGGCCCCGCAGCCCGTGGGGGGGGCGCGGTCACCGGGGGCGGCTAACTCGGGTGCGGATTTCACATTGCAGTCGGAAAGCATGCACGTGGACACATGCGGACACCCACCTGTTAGTGGCCAAGCATCGGTGGCAACGACCTCACCTCCTCGGCCCCATGCCAGGCTGGGTGGGCAAGGCCGGCGTGCCCCGCCGCTAATACTGACCGCGGGCTGGAGGGGGCCGGGCCCGGCTCCGCCCAGCCACACAAAGCGCCCAGGGTGTTTCTCTCTTGGATTCAGGCCTCAGAAGAAGTACTGACGCAGGAAGGGAAGCTTTTGGCCCTGGTGATTATAATGCTCTCTGCTTTGGAAGAACAAGTTTCTGGATTTTTTGTGTTTTTTTTTTGGTGTTTTTAATTACGTAAAAAAAAAAACAAAACAAAAAAAAAACGATCCAAAAGAACTGTTACAGCTAAACTCTAGCAGATATTGCTCATTAAGAATTACAAAAGCAAATGCAATTACTCACAGGATGTGGGAGAAAGAGAAAGGGACATTTCTGGAGTCTTCGCTACCTCCTAGAGGAGACTGGACTCTATGTGGTTCTGGGTCCCTGGCATTCTACCTGGTGCAGCTCACACGTTCAAGGACACGGCGGGCCTCCCGCCTCCCTTCCAGGCCCTGGACTCAGCAAAGCGGGAGCCCTACCGGTGGGAGGCCTGCTGAGCTCCCTCTCCACACAGGATCACTCTGAGCGCTCCCGGGAAGGGGTGGGGGGGTCAGGCCACCCCCGTGCGCTCCAGCTGCCCTACCCCGAGATGCAAAGAGGACCAGGCGGTGCCAACGACATTCTGGACTTCGCCAGGGCAAGGGAGCGCCTCCCGCACCCACCCACTGAGGTGGCCTGTCCTGCACGTGTCCCGGGACCCCTCTCACCAGCACTGGGGAGACAGCGCAAGACCCGGGCAGTGCCTGGAGCCCCCTCAGCTTGGCACAGGGAAGCCCTTGAAAGAAGCGAGGAAAGACCACAGATCTGCTTGGACCGAAGAAGTGACCAGCAGACAGATTTGTCAGTTTTTTTCTGTTTTTTTTTTTGTTTCTTTTTTGTTTTTATTTTCCTTTGTCCTATGCTACGGTTATCAGAAATATTGTAATTAAGCAACAGGTATTATTTTAACAGGTGTGTGTGTGTCTGTGTCTGTGTCTGTGTGTGTGTGTGTGTGTGTCTGTGTAGCCACAAGCAAAATGAGTTTATAATTGTGCAATATACAGATATATATATATAAAAATTCAACTTGCTTTGTGTGTCTAATCGGTGCATTAAAGAAAAGGGACAGAGAAACTAAAAGCCAAACTAAAAAGCAAAACAGAAGCCCAGAACAGAGAGGACCAAGCAGGCCTATGCTTATAGTCTATAAGATACTGGATATAATCAGGGTCACCAGGAAAACAGCTTTGTCACTTGACACACAAACACCGCAGGGGGAGGGACTACCAGTGATAGAAGCCAAACCTCTCGGCCTTTTCATCTCATTTCCTCTCGCTGCTGAGCAGGCCCTGGGAAAAGGTAAGCTAGAAGGGGGAGCTAGAGGAGCGAAGACAATTTGCAAGTTTCCCACAGGCTCTGTAAGTCAAAAGGCCAGACCTCCCCTGGGAGGCTCAGCTCTGCGAGGGGTGCCCCCACCTCTCCTCACACACAGCCTTCCCCCCTCCCCCCCAGGGGGGGGCTCTCAAGGGTGAGGGGCGAGCAGGGCACACACCACAGTGAATGCTCAGCCTCTGGCCTCACCTCCGAGTTCATCAGGCCCTAGACCCCAAGGAGAGCAGAGCAGGGAATGTCCTCAGGGGACAGGCTGTGCCCCGGGCAGAGGCCACGGGGAAGACGTCACCCTTTCCTTTCTGGTTACTTGGGCCTTAGAACTCATTGCTTTTTCCCTTGACAGATCGGCGCTTCGGGGAGGCTCTGTGGACATGAGGATGAAGCAAGAGACAGGCGGTGCTGGGAATGAGACCCTGTGAGCACGCTGCTCCCCACACCAAGAGCTGGGCTCCCGCAGCTTCGGGCCCAGGTGGGCCACCGGCCTGCAGGCCACCCCAGAGGACAAAGCTGAAGCCAAGTCCTCAGGGATGCTCCCCAAGGAGAGATGGCTTCTGCAATGACAGCATGGCCCCGAGTCTCAGATGCAATGGCTTGGGGCTGGAGTCCCCTTCGCCTGCAGCGCTCACTACACGTTAAGCCAGACTCCAAGTAATTTTAGATCAGAATTTTCACAAAAGCTTGCTCTTATTTGTTCGGAAACATTAAAATGTATTTTTTTTTAACCTATATTCTCTAGGTTTTCCTTCTGAATGGTTGAGAATGGGTTCCAGTGTTCACTGTTCCCCCGCTAAAATATGTAACTTCAGACCCTGGGAGAGGCAGTATCCTAGCTATTTATAACAATGAGGCCTTTTCTAAAGATTGGTCTAAAGGAGAAAGACACAACAATGGAGACCCAACAAACGCCTCCCGAGTGGATGGGCTCTCTGGCCAGGAGCAAAGGGACCCTTGCGGAGAGCAGAGCAAGAGCAGGGGCACGGCCACAGGCCCGGGAACGCCGTGCCTGCCCACGCGCCAGCAGCTGGCACTGGGGGCACCGGCTAGGCAAACACCCATCGGCTCTCCACACAGCTTGCTTCCTGAGGTCCGGGCCACTGGTCCTAGACTTTGTGTGTGCCACTCGCGACAGGAAGCAGCTCGGGGAAATGACATCGGCTGGGAACGGATGTACACACTTCTCCAAGAACCAGTCTCTGTGGCCTCCCCTGATTGCAGCAGTCCAGAGAGCCGCTGGGAATGCTCCCCGAGGTCCAGGCAGCCCCCTGGTGGGTTCAGTTCGTAACCTTTGCTCCCTCCTGGGCTCGATCTGCTTAATTAAGAGTTACTTAAAATCCAGAGGGTCTGTCAGCTAAGGAACTCCTTTCCCACCCAACATGGAAGCTTGTTTCTGGCTAGCCCCCTTGCATGATGGCTGTCACTATGACAAACTGGGCAGAGGAGCAGGCAACAACTTGGGGCTGCTGCTGGTCTCGCTGCCACTGGTTTTGGCTCTAGTCTGAAATGATGCCACTGAAGGGACTGTTGCCCACACTTGCGTGGGGTCTCAGTGGAAGCCGGGTGCTGGCTGTGGCCAGCGTCCCCGGGCCACCAACCATGACTTTCACCTTCAGGGAGCTGGGGGGCTGGGGTCCTTGGCTACTTTGGCCCTGATGGACTGGCGACATGGCATTTTTAGGTGCCTTCTATGCCAACAGAAGGGCACTGCGCTAGAGTAGAGCCCGGCTGTGGCCCAGTCCCCCAGTTCACTGACGTGTCAAAGCCAGCAATCCCACTGGTGAGGACAAGCTCACCAATGGGCGGACAGGTAGGGCAGGGCAGGGCTGGGGATTGTGGGAGGAGCTCGAGGACACAGAATTCTGTCAAGAAAGGAGGTAGTAACTAACAACTAGGGGAGACGGAGCCTGACTCTGACCTAGACCCATGGGGATCCGACAGTTGTCAGTCAATTCCTGTACTCTTCACAGTCCCTAAAAGATGCCCCCCCAATCTTCGTGGTGTTCAAGTACACACAAAATCAAGGTCACACCCGAACTGAGCTGCACACAGCTGTGAGAATTCCATGGCTCAGGCTTTCCCTCCAAACTTCCATCCACCCGACTCTAGGAATGGGGGTGGCACGGGAGCGACAGGGCCTCTGCCTGCCGGGGTGACAAACCACCAAGGCGGCCTGTCTCAAGGTCACGCACGATGCCCTCATTTGGGGAAGAAGAGAGAATATGGAAGGAAGGGGAGGAGAGCAAACCATTAAGGAGCCGCAGGCACTGCCTGCAGCTCTGGAACTCCAGGGGAAGGAGCTGGGGAGGGAGGGGGCTGCAGGTCCGGCCGGACAGAAAGAAAATGACCCTTGAAATGCTGTGTTCTTGACCATGAATGCCCAGTCAGCCCCTGAATAACTGTCATGGGTGAAAGGGGGCACTGCTGAGCCCCACACTTCTCTTCCCAGGACCAGATGAATGAGCTGGTGGGGTGGCCAGCCAGCTCCTGACACTGGTCCCAGGAGCCACGTTTCACAAGACTAGGTATGTAACACATAAAAACCCGACTGACCAGAATGGAGAGCGTCTCCATGACAAACTGGCTGAAGGCCGCGCTCGCACGGATAGGTGTCTTTTGGGGATGCCAGGAGTGCAAGGCCACTGTGGGGTCAGGAGCCTTTTGTCCTTGGAGGAAGAGGGGTCCCGAAGGACTCGTTCTCTCCTCCGACCCCCCTTCCCTCCTGGGGCGGAGTCAGAAGTGAAGCCCGGATAATAGACAGCAGAGTGGGGCTGCTTGGGGGACTTGCTTTTGCAGCACAGGGAAATGGATACAACAATGCCAGGAAGGCCAACTATGACTCTACGAACAGAACGGGCAAACTCCCTTGCTTCTAACCATTCCGGAAGAGACAGACATGGTGTTTTTCTTAAGCTACTGATCGGAACTGTCAACTATGGTTCCTGATCACTAAGGACTGGCAAGGAAGTGCTAGACAGTTTCTAGGATGTTTTACTCCTTCATGGCTATACCAAAGTAAGGAAGCCAGGGGACAGTAACTGAAATACACAAGACAACACGCACTTGACAGTTCATGGCAGCAGCTCACATGGGACGTGCTTGTGGGTATTTCTGGAAGCATAAGACTGCTGTCTCGTTTGCTACTTTGATAAGGTACTTCTCAGTTGGGCAGATTTAGACAGAAGAGACATCTCTGTAAACACAGAAAAGGATATACCAATATGATGAAGATATGCAGCTAGATAAGGACTTCCTGAACAGAGGGGCTAAAAGGACGGGATCCCACAGCCAAGCCAAGCCTCTAAGCCCCTACACCAAAACCCTGGTGCAGGCGTGAAGACGTGTGCTACCCTGGCCCGACCCAGTCTCCAGCAAGCAAAAGCCAGAAGCTTTCCATTTGAAAAGGACTCGTTTTTAACACAGGAGCCTGGGTGGGCAGAAGGGGGGAGGGCGCCCTAGGCACTGGTCCCAGCTCAGGTCTGGGGGCGTCTGCATTTGTTCCGCCTGCTGCCCTGCCACTATTGCACTGTGCCAGCCAGGTCTGGTGGAGGCCAAGGTCAGGGCTGGGCGCTCGATGACTGTGGCAGACCACGGGGGCCTCTGTTCTGCCCTCAGCTCCCAAATCCAAATGCGGTCTGATTCCTCCCACCCACTTTTCTCAAGTGGAAGGTTGAGGAGGCGCGGCGTCTGGGTTCTGACTTAGGAGAGCACGACCTTGCTGCTCTCTTGCCCTTCAGAGAGGCCGAGGTGCTGGGGTCGGGCGGGCTCAGCAGAGCCCGGGCTGTCTCGGAGCTCAGGATGGAGTGAGGCTGGGCTGGGGCTGGCGGCGGAAAGGCCGAGGGTTGGGTGAGTTCTGGGGGCATGAGCTAACCAGAATAAGCTTGGGGTACAGCTGGGCACTGGAGCTGCTTGGAACAGAAGGGACGAATGAGGAAGAAGGAGGGGAAGAAATGAAGGGATAAAATGACAGAAGGCAGAAATGGGAGAGAAGAGAAAGTAGTCAGGAAGTCCTTATAAAATTGCAGCAAACACTTAGAGTTTCGGAGCTTCGTGGGAACCCTATGTGCTGAGCCCACTTTAAAACAAGCGCAGGTAACTACAGATCCAGGCAGTTCGAAACGCCATCGCGTCTGGTGGCTTGAGGGACGAAGTGCCACCGATTCAAGCCAGTCTGCTCTCAGAGCATGTTTGTTTTGAAGTGGGAACATGAAGACTCAATAGTGCAAATAGTTCTAAGCTGTCCCTAAGGAGTAGAATTGGAAAGTTTTGGAAGAACATTCTCCCCTCCTTCCCCTCGGCCCCCACCCTGCTGAGCCTCTAACTGCCAGTCACAGACTGCTCTGAGCAACTGAGGAGTCTCCGCTGTGCTCTGCGGCCCGGGGCTGGGCCAGCCTGCCTACACCCCGTCCTGCTGCCTCCGTAGCCTCTCTCTAGTGCCACCCAACTGGGGGCCGGCGCTGGGCCAGCCTCTCCTCTGGCTCAGGCAAGTCTATACCCAGCAGCTCGAAGGATGACTCCCTCTGAGCCATGCCAGACTGGAGTCAACAGGTGCCACTTTCCTGTCCTATGAAATGTCCTTGTCAGTTTTGGATTGGGGCTGGAGTGGGGCCAGGTTTGTGCCACCACGAGTGGGATCACACAGGCTGTAGCCACTGGCCATCTCCGTCTTCTTCTCTAAAGAATACAACTGTATCTCCTGCCTCACACCTCCTTGTCCCAACCTGGGTGAGTGTGGGGGCGGGGAGGGGAGGTGGGGAAGCTGGGGCAGGGTGGGGGGAGAGGAGAGGAGAGCTGAGACTGGGGCACCAATGGCACCAAAAATGGAGTGTCCTCTTAAGTGCTCTCTGTCCTTAGCAAACACACGGGGGCAGGAGGGGGGGAAGTCGGGGGGGGGGGAGGTGCAGGCATACCCTAAGAAGCCTGGTCAGCAGCTTGTCTGGTCAGTAGTGCCTGCAGCAAGCCTTGTTGAAGGAGCCTGGATTAAAAAGTGCAAAGCTACTTCTGGCCCTGGTTAGGTCTGCAACCTGACTGTGCTTGTCGGTAAGAAAACGTGCCCAACGCTCCAGCTACTCCCACCCTGAAGCCACGAAACTCTAAGTTTACTGAAAGAAAAAAAAATATTTTTTATTTCAGTTAATCGGGAAGCTTTGTCAGAGCCCTACCCATAAGGAGAAGAGACAACAGCTGCCTTTATTCTTGTTGGTTTGCTTTGCAATCCGCTCCGTGTAAAGTCAGCTCACTCTCTCGGTCACGGGCGTCCGGCTGTCCACAGGCTCCTCTCTGTTTGGCCTTGGCATGGAGGATGAAACAATGTCTTTGCGCTCTCCCTCCCCTCGGTGTTTGTACTTTTCTGTGGCCGTGGCGGCGGTCGCGACCGTGGGCTGAGTCTTAGCTGGCTCCTTGGGGCAGCCGTCGCTCTCCAGCGAGCCTCCTCTCGGCATCTTCTCCTCTTTGCAGACGCTGCTGCTCAAGTCCTGGGGCTCAGGGGGGCTGGCGGGGTCCTCGGAGCCCTGGGGCTCAGGCGGGGGCGGGGGCGGGGGCGGGAGCAGCGGGGTGGGCGCCTTCTGGGGCTCTGAGTGGTGGTGGTGGTGGTGGTGCTCCTTCTTGGGGGGCGAGGAGGCGCTGCTGCTGCGCCCCTTGGGGCTGCTCTCCTTGCTTTTCCGCCCGGGGCTCTTGCAGGTCTTCAGTCCCTTCCCGCTCTTCTCGCCGAGGGTGGACACCAGCAGGGGCTTCACCACCTCCTTCACCTCAATGCTCACTGTCTCTCGGGTCTTACGCTTCTTGATGGGGAGCACGGTCTCTTGCACAGACCGGATGGACGACTCCTTCACGGCTTTCTTCTTGGCCTCGGCGGCGGCAGCCGCCACCACGCTGCCTGGCTTTCGGCCCCGTTTCTTGGGAATGGCCTGGGGGTCGGCCTCGGCTTTTCGCTTCCTGCCAGGCCGTTTGATCACCATGACCTGGGCCGAGGTGGTGGCCCCGGCCCCTTCGGCCTTGCCTCCTGGCGAAGTTTGAAAAGGCAACTTGACGAGCAGCTTGCCGGGGCTTTTCTCCAGGACCCTTTTCACCTGCACGCCCTCGGACGCTGCCGCCTTGGGTCTCGCGGTGCCGCTCCCTTTGGGGCGTCCCCGACCTCTGCCAGTTCCTGGAGCTTTGGGAGATTTGGGCTTCTTAGGTGGTTTCTGCTCTCGCCGGGAGGGGCTCCCTCTCCCCGTTACCGTGAAGTCAAAATCATTAGGGTCCAGGGAGGTGTCGCCTACCTTTTCGAAGTACGCAATCAACTCCACTTTAGAGCGAAAGGCTTTTCCCTGGGGGCTGTGGGAACAAGCGGAGAGACACGGAAAGTGATTAGAAGCGTCTGCAGCAATGCTGGTCACAGGGCAGAGCAGAAGGTAGCGGCGGACTTTAACAAAAGAGGTTGGGCAGCTGATGTGCCTGGCGATACTACTAAGCCAGAGGCACAATGAAGAAAAGCCAAGATGAGCTCAAACTTGGGGGGCCCGACTGCAGTTCTACATGAAGCAGCCAGGTCGCTGGGCAGTGGCGGGCATCTATTTCTTTTTGCTTTCTTTTTTAAAAAAATATTTTATTGATTTTTTACAGAGCGGAAGGGAGAGGGATAGAAAGTCAGAAACATCGCTGAGAGAGAAACATCCATCAGCTGCCTCTTGCACGCCCCCCACTGGGCATGTACCCGCAGCCAAGGTACATGCCCTTGACCAGAATCGAACCCGGGACCCTTCCGTCCGCAGGCCGACGCTCTATCCACTGGGCCACACTGGTCTCAGCGGTGACGGGCATCTAAATGGCCTGCTCCTATACCCGGCTAGCTTGGTGCTAGCTGCTCCACAGCGGTCACCAGCATGCCACTGAGGCCCTTTCTTGCCCCCGAAGTGGTCTGACCTGGGGACCCTGCCTAGCCATCAGGCCGGGCCCATCGTGCGGGCTGGTGCCTGGGCATGGCGTGCTGGTAGAGCACCCTGTCTGAGTCTGGGCACGCTGTTTCAGCGCTTCTGGGAATTGGTTTGCTCACATGACAATAGATAACGCCTTGCGCACCCTTCTCAGACTTGCTGGGACCAAACAAGGTAGCAAATGTCCGTACATGTCCTTTGCAAACTGCTAAGCTTTTTGGGATCGTCTAAGGGGCTGATCTGAAATGTTCTTATTCCCTTCTCAGTAGCTCAGGCTCGGGAGTGACTGTCTGAACAGAAGACACCCAGAAAGAAAATGCCCGGGACCTGGCCAGCGTGGCCCAGTTGGTGGGAGCATCATCCTCCACACGGAAAGGGAGTGGGTCTGATTCCCGGACAGGGCACGTACCCCAGGCTGGGGGCTTGATCCCATGGTCGAGGCGTGTGGGAGGCAACTGATCAATGTCTCTCTCTTTCCCCCCATCTCTCCCACCCTCCTTTCCTCTCTCTAACATCAAAACAGACAAACAAGAACACCCAGTGACCCTCCCCAAGGCTGGGCAAATGCGAAAGGGACAGCTGAAAAGGCACACGGGGCCTCTCTGTGCCCTTCCCAGAGGCCCTGACCCAGAGCCCGCCTTTCCCGGCACAATTCACGGAGTGTACTGTGCTCTACGACTCATCTACTCTGTTTTTTCTGGTTCGTGAAGCAAGGGTTCAGAACAACTCTCCCGGAAACAGGATGAGGGTAACAGGTGCCGAGAAGGGCCTCTCGGCTGGATGCCCTCCAGCTGAGAAGTGGCAGGGACCCCAGGGGGCTCTGCTGGCCCGCTGAGCCCAGGCCGCCGCGGATGGCAGAGCCTGTGGCGTCAGCACTGCCCAGGTGATGACTCCTGGCATTCCCATCGTGCCCCTGGGTAGGTCCTACAGCTGCTCCATCTTCAAACAAGGCCTCAAGGGCTGGCAGGGAAATCACACTCTGCTTGACCCTGTGCATGTTCCCCTCGGGGTGGTGAGCTCCATACCCACTCGTTCCAAGCACACCTAGCCATGCTCATTACTGAAGCCACCGTGCCCCAGGCAGGGTTACATTTTTTTGATCAACCAGCAGCGACTAGCTCCTTCTCCAAGGGACCCCCATCGTTTTCAGCACCTGTCCCTAGCTTCCCCCCTCCCCCGGCTCCCAGCTCTGTCGAGGCGGGAGTCGCCCTCACTTACTTGATCAAGTACACATCATACTTCCCAGCGGAGCGGCCAGACTTCCTTTGCTTAAGCTTCCGGGTCCAGCCTTCGGGCAGAGTGGGGTCATCATACATGGGTCCCCGGTCACGAATGATGGAGCGCCGCTGTTTGGGGGAGGCGGAAGCTTCTGGGACGGCTGGGGCTGAGCCTGACCCCTCCGAGGTCTCCGCTTTGCCTGCCTCTGCTGGCTCAGCAGAGTGGTGGGCTGGCGGCTGCAGGGGCTCATGCTTGCTTTCTTCTTTCTTATCCTTCTTCACCTTTTTGAACTTCAGGGGTTTGTCCTTGAGGCCCTGGAGGTCCTGGTCTTCTGACTTTTCTTCCCTGAAGTGTTAAACAAGCATGTGAGTATCGCAGCCGACACACCGGTTTGCACACAGAGTGAGCAGCAGAGGGCTCGAGGCCGCCCAATGGCCGGGCTGCGGAAGCCGGGCCTGCCTGCTGGTGCTTACTCGGCTCTCGATATTCTTCCCTTCCCAGATTTTAGGGGCTCTGGGCTGCTGGTGGGGCCGCCAACTGCACTCTGCCTGCACTGGGACCACCCACCGTGCCATTCCCGGTGTGCAGGACAGTGAGCGGCCTGCACGGGGCACTTTTCTGCAGAAACACTGCGGCTTTTCTGCCTGCCGCCCTGACCGCTGGGCTAGGGAGCTGTCAGCCCAAAGCGGGCAGAGCTCCTTTGCACCAAGGCCGGGCCTGGGGCTGCTCCAGCTTCTGCGTTTGGGGTTTCTCACACGTGTACTCAACAGGGAGCTGCCGTGGGGGCACACACAGCTCGCCGACAGGAGCACAGCCCTGCACGGCTCCCCTGGCAGGCGGCACACAACGCAGCGCTGCGGAGAGAGCGCACAGGTGTGGGGCCAGCCAGCCTGGGCTCAAACCCTGGCTTCGCCGTTTTCCAAACACAGATCGGAGCAGGCCTGCTTCCTCATCTCAACAACAGGGAGCAACACCCCAGAGGCAGAAAAGTCACAAAGGCACTAGCCAAACCCTGGCTAAGCTGGGCAACCAGAAACCGCTGCGCAGGGTTCTGGCACAAGAAAAGGGACACCCCCCCCCCCTCCCCCCGGTCGGGTAAGCCTTGGTTACCAGACCCTCCCTTGCAGCGCAAGGCAAGAGCACAGCCCTGCTGGCGGAAGGACAGGGCACGGAGGAAGGCACAGAACGGCACCCTCCCCCCGTCCCAGGCTGGGCGCTCCCCACTCTATCCCAGACCGAGCAGCGCCGTCCCCACAGTCCAGTTCCAGCCGGTAGGGCCCCTTCCTTGTATGCTTCACCAGCGCTCAGTGGAGGCGCTGGGCCCCGGGACTAGAGCCTGGCCACGATGCTCGCATGGCCGGGCTACGCGGACAAGAACACGGGGCCGGGGAAGGCTTTGGAAGAACTGTGGGCTCAGAATCGGCCATCCGCTAGACCCTCGGCTGGCAGCTCGTTACAGAAAAGGGCAAGACCATTCCTGGCCTCTGCATCTCAGCGCTAGAGCTGCCCTGTCTCCTACAGCTCGGGCGGCACCGATCGCTGGCCCCGTGGCTGGTCTATCCCCAGCGACGTCCCTTTTGGTCCACACTGCGGCGCGCGCTCGAAATGACTCGAGTGACGTGGGTAAGCCACTGAAGGCGGGTTGGCACCAGGACCCGCTGGGCAGCACAGGTCGGGGGTGGGGCCGGGGTGTGGTGAGGGTGTGCACCAGCCCTCCTCAGGCTGAGCTCCCTGGGTCTTCTTCAGAAGTTTAAGGCCCCAAGCATGGCTGCCAATGCCACCCAGGTTTAGCCCTTGACGCACAGGAGACCTTTGCTTGCTGTAAAAGTGGGGTCCCCTAGCCTGTTCCAGCAGAGCTTAACTTTTCAATGCTCCCAAGTCTTAGGGAGAAGGAAAACTCTGCCAGCAGCAAAGTGGCGGCGAGATTAGAACCATTACTTCCAAACAGCCCACAGCCTGCTCAAGGCCAGGGCTGCTCCCCGAGTCCGAGAGAGACACTGCATCTGTGGGAAAGGGCTGGCTTCCTCAGAACGCTCATCCGCACTCCTCCAACACTTTCACCACCAGGAGGTATCACCCAGGAATGCCTCTTCGATACAATCAAGGGTGTCGATACGATCCAGGGCAATCCCTTCTAGAAATCTACCCTGAAGAGACACCTTTACAAAGTCAAGACAACAGAGGATGATGTTATTTCCAACAGCACGGTTTTTACTAGCCCGGGGCTGTGGACAGCCCAGACGGCCGGCACCGGGGGACCCGAACCCCCTGGGGAGTGAGCCCTGGAATCTACGGTCGGGTGAGAAGAACGGACACCGCAGCTGGGACGGCGCTTTAGGAAGCACACAGCAGGAACGAACAGAACTGCCGAGGCCTCTATGGGGATGCCGGAGCACAATTTCAGCGTCTGAACCAGGTCCGAGTTTACATGCCCTCAAACAAAATGAAAAGAGAACGCTGCAAAATGCCACGACATTGTATGTAAACGGAAACTAGTAGTTCCGTCAAATTGATGGGCGGCCACAGAAAAAAGATTTCAGATACTTCTGACCCCAGGGCTCTATGTGCCCGTGGTGGGACATAGTCCAAGGCCAGCAGTGACACCGCCGGGGCAGGGAACATGCCTAGTGCCCATGGGAGGGGACCAGGCTGGAGAAGGAAAAAGACGGGCACCGAGTGGAAGGGTTCCTTGTGTGGGGCGATGCCGTGACCAGGTGAGTGTTCCAAAGAACGGACAGCTTAGGGCACAATGAAGAAAATAATGCACGTGATGATGTTAGGGGAGGAGAGAGCAAGACCTAAACGAAGTGTAAGGGCTAGCCACGTGGCCACGTGGGGAAAAGGCTCCGGACAGTGGGGGCATGGAGGGGACGTGGCGGGCTTTGGTGGGTTTCATTCAGAGGGTGATGGGAAGCTTTCAGCAGGGGGAAGGGGGCAGGGGGCAGGGTCAAGGGCGTTTGAAAGGCTCACTCTAAACGCACTACTGGAGGCCCAAGAGGAAAGCAGGGAGGAGCCCTGAGAAGCCTTTTGCCGTTGTCTTGGTGTGGCCCAGGATGGGGACAGCGGAGGATTGGGGACGCGACCAGGAGGGGAAGCAACACTGCTGGCTGACGGACCGGTGCAGGGGCGAGGGGTGAGTTAGGGACCTCGGCAAAGCCTGGAGGATGGAGTGCAAGAGGAGAACATCCATCTTTGGCTGCCAGCTACAGGGGTGGGATATCCAGCTGTGCCCAAACTCGGATCAAATGAACTATTCGTTTGTTTGTAAGATTTTATTGTGATAAAATGTATCTTTGTAACAGTTTCCAAGTGTACAACAAGGAACTTTTTTATTGGGAAATATTTCTTTAAAATATATGTTTATTGATTTCAGAGAGGAGGGGACAGGGAGGGAGAATCACTGACCAGCCGGCATGGCCGCGCACTGCTGAATATTTTAACTGATTTTTAGGGAGAGAGGGGAAGGGAGTGGGGGAGAGCGAGGAACATCAATGTGAGAGGAACATCAGTATCAATCGGTTGCCTCCTGCACGCTTCCTACTAGGGATGGAGCCGGCAACCCACGCGTGTGCCCTGACTGGGAACCAAACCGGCTACCTTCCGGTGCCCGGGATGATGCCCGACCGACTAGCCACACCAGCCAGGACAGTAAGTGACCTTGAACAGCACCGATGATGAGGAATAACAGGGCCTTTAACTCTATCTGCAGTATTCTAATTCTCTATGACAGTATAGTGATTTTCCATTCTGTGCATCGAGGGGTACATAGGTATTCAGTACTTATGCGGGGTGTGGAGGTAAAAATGATGCAAAACAGGCAACCCAAAAGAGTTTACCCCTGGATCAGATGCCTGCTCGGTCCCATGGTGACCGTGAAGGAGGCCTGGGAACTCCCTAAGCACCCCTCCCACACACACACCAGGACGTTATGGGGTTTGCTGAAGCACACGCTCAACGAAACCAAATAGCCCTATTCTTCCTTCCTGTGATTACAGCATGTGTGTGTGTGTGCGCGTGTGCACGTACGCATGCACATGCACACACGCAATCCTGAGTATGAGAATTGAGCACCTAGTTCACAAGTTCGTGTCTTTTAGAAAAATCACCTATTCTTCAGTGTCACCAATGAAAAAAAAAGGAAGTACAACCCCGACAAGGAAGTTCAACTTGTATGAGGTCACAGCTGAGCCAACGTGTTTTCATCGATACTCTTGCCCTGAGCCAGACTGCTCAGAGCTGAGACGCCAGAGCAGAATTAACATCATTCTTGGGTCTTCTGGAGCTGCATGCTGTGTGTGTGTGTGTGTGTGTGTGAGAGAGAGAGAGAGAGAGACAGAGAGAGACAGAGAGAGACAGAGGTAACGAATAAATGGTGACATCCTCCCCTGTTCCAGGCAGAGGGGAAACTGGATATGTGGGTTCCTGAAGGAGGAAGTTTGAGCTTGGTTTTTAAGTCTCATGAGGAGTTTCACAGGCTGGTCAGGAGGGCCCAAGGCAAGCCAGGTCAGATGAGCAGAGGCAGCAATAGCAAACAGTCCCTCCTGTCCTCATTACGATGCCCTTCCTGGGAAGGAGACCAGAGGCTCTGGGCCGGCCCTCTCTCCCATCCTCAACTGGGTTAAGATGGCGCTTCTGACAAGCCTTCACTGGCCTTTCCTCCCACCTCCCATAAATAGGAGCACCCTATGCCCCCCCTTGCCTCCGCCCCAGTGTATTTAGAATATCCCCTGGTGATGGGCAACTCCCCCTAGATGTGTGAGTTCCAGGCACAGGAATAGCACTTAATAGTCACATGCCAAGTGGCAGTCACAACTCAGATACTGTGGTATCTTTCCTTCTTTTCAAAATATTTTTTATTGATTTCAGAGAAAAAGGGGGAGGGGGAGAGGGAGAGAGAGAGAGAGAGAGAGAGAGAGAGAGAGAGAGAGAAGCAGTAATGATTAGAATCATTGATCGGCTGCCTCCTGCACGCCCCACACTGGGGACTGAACCAGCAACATGGGCCTGTGCCCTTGACTAGGATTAGACGCTTCTGTCCGAAGGCTAGTGTTCTAGCCACTGAACCAAACCGGCTAGGCCCCTTTCCTCTTTCTGGTGGCTGTACCCCTGGGGCCACTAGCTTTGAGGAGCAGGGGCTAGCTTAGCGGCCAGAGCAAGCAGGCTCTCAGTGACCAAACAAGGAATTTGGGCACTACCATTAGCCGGGTGGTCACTGGTAGGTCTGGGGTTGGCAGGAGACGAGGCTGGGACAGTTCCCGGGGGCCTTGGTGTCTTGCTCGCCTAAGAGCACAGTGATATTTAGTGATGGGGAGGGAGGGCTCACGAGGGAAGCAGTATGGGAGATGGTTACCCTGGGACAGAGGTCGGCAAACTCAGTCAATAGAGCCAAATATCAACAGTACCACGATTAAAATTTCTTTTGGGAGTCAAATTTTTTAAACTTAGACTTCTTCTAACACCACTTCTTCAAAGGAGACTCTCCCAGGCCGTGGTATTTTCTGGAAAAGCCACACTCGAGGGGCCAAACAGCCGCATGTGGCTCGCGAGCCGCAGTTTGCCGACCATGGCTCTAGAAGGATGGGTCCCAGACTTCTGCAGATTGGATTCCAGCAATGAGGTGGTCAGATCCACAGACACTCCGCCTTCTAAAATGACTAAAAAGGCTGGACTGAACGTCTAGAAGATGCTATAGAAGACAGTGTTTAAAAACTCTTACCTACACACACAACCTGGCAAGAAATGAAGGAACACACAGGCTACAGAATCAGGGAAGGAGGGGAAGGGGTCCTGTCTGTTGAAGAAATCTGGCAAGTGCCCCTTAACAAGAGGTCAAACCGAGCACGCCTGCCTGCGGCCAGCCCGCAGCGAGCTGTGGAAGCGCCATCCCATCTTGCAGGAAGGGGTAGCTGAGGCCATGAAGAAACAGCCAGAAGAGTTCAAAGAGAGGGTCCACTCCACACCGCAATGGGCCTGGACTCTTCAAAATGGTCTTTGGCACGGGGAAAAAGGGGGGCCGGGGGCTGGTTCCGATGAAAGGACACCGAAGAGACAGATCAAAAGCAGCAGGCACTCCTGGACTGGCTCCCGGGATCGAAGGTGCTGAAAGAGGCAGTGATGAGGCATTTGGGGAATGTAAATATGGCTCCATGTTAGCTCAAAGTGAAATTCCCAGAGTGTCATAACTGCCTCCTGTGCTCTTAGGAAAGCCATGCTTAAGGACCTAGGAGTGCAATGTGACCGTGACTGTGACTAAACCACCAACGGTAAAGGGTTCAGGGAAAATATGTTTAAAAGGGAGGAGATGACATCAGTATAACTGGAAGCGTTTGAAGCAGTTTTCCGAAAGCTTTCTAACCAAGAGAAAGCCTTTACATCACACAAGCACATTAAGAGAAAAAGAGCCACATCTTCCACAGTGCTATGTACTATATGGTGAAGCTGTATGAAGATGTCAAGATATTTCCCTTTGTTTAAAATAAAATCAATACTGAAGGAAGCCTTGCTTAGGACCTGACTTCTTAAAAAATGTATTTTTTTGTGGATTTCAGAGAGGAAGAGAGAGGGAGAGAGATAGAAACATCAATGATGAGAGAATCACTGAACGGCTGCCTCCTGCATGCCCCCCACCGGGGACGGAGCCTGTAACCTGGGCATGTGACCTGACCGGGAATCAAACCGTGACCTCCTGGTTCCTAGGTCAACACTCAACCACTGAGCGATGCTGGCCGGGCGGGACCCGACTCCTGTCAATGGGACAACTTGTCTGTGCATCGTGTGGGAGAAAGCACAAATCGGGGTTAATGTGAAAAATGGTTGGCTGATGGAGATGTTGGGTGCAAACGCCAACAGAGATTTCAATGGCCTGGTGTTCCTTTTTTAAAGAAAAAACACAAAACAACAAAACACAGAATTGTCACTGGTTTTGTTAGTGAACTCTGGCTACCAAATCTCCTAGAGTTCGCATAGTCCACCCTACCTATTTTCCCCTTAACACTCCCTATATTTTATTGTGTGGTTTGTAGAACACAAGGTTTTTCTCCCCCAGGAACGCACATATCGCATTTAAGCAGAAAGGTTTTCACAAATCTTTCATATCTATGAAGCACGAGAGAAGGCTCTTGGTAATAAGACGCCATTCCGTGATTCTGCTGCTACATTAGACCAAATCCTTCCTGAGAGTTGCAGCAATTTTGTTTTGGGCCCAAATCACTTTATCTCAAGGGGTTTGATGGTGAGAGCTGCCTGTATTTTAATAATGGAAGTGACCTACAGCAATCCTGTAGAAGGCAGCCTTGGGAGGCTGTGCCTGGTGCTCATCTGACCCAAGCCCGCTGTACACTACAGGGGAGCAAGCAGCCCACAGCTGGCAGGCCCAGCTGGCCAGACAACTATGGGAGGAAGGACTACTAAGTCCCCAAGGTCTTCAGATTAAAAAAAAAAAAGGCTTAAAAGCCAGGTGAAAGCAGCAGCTGAAAGTTTTTCACTTGAATTGGAATCTAGCTCCTCCCAGAGTAAGCTTCATAGAACCTTCCAGAGCCCCAGCAATATCCTGACCTTTCCCAATGCCAGTCATGTTTGCATCATGCCAATTGCAGATGTTATTTCTCAGCACCTTTCAGTGCCAGTCATCCATCTGATGGAGCTGCGTCAAGAGCCCACGTACCACAGGAAGGTCACGAACTACAAGGGAAGGTCGGTGGCCACTTCCCCAGGGCGATGGTCAGGGGCCAGAGGAGAGAAATGGACTCCTTCTGGTGGCTGCTTCCATCCTGAAGTGTCATTCACTTGGGGCTTCCAGTGCTTTCTACTTCTGATATGAGCTGCACAATCTCAGAGTCAAGGAAGCTTCTCTGCACAAATCAATAAAGGCAGCAGCGCTTTGAGAGGCCAGCTCCGGGGCCTTTAACGCGTTCGGCGCCCGGCCTGCTGTCTTCCGGACGGGAAGCCGTGTCAGTCACCGGCGACTGGGCACTGAACGTGTTAAAGATCTGTGAGAATCACACGGCTCTCCGAGGGCTCCAGGAACAAAAGCGGGGGTGATGGTGCTTTCAGCCTGCAGGCTGCAGCGCAGAACCTGAAATTCAGTGGCTCTGCATTCAGTGTATTTTTAATACCCCGATTTTGTTTTATTTTTTAATACCCCAATTTGAGAAGACGAAAGAAACTGTCTACATTTTTTAAAAGCTAAATAAAACACAGTTTTTGCCACCCAAAGACAGATCCCTCCCTAAATGAAGGCAACCGGCGCCATCCAGGAAGTCTCGTGTTTATACTAGGAGCCCCTTTACACAGGGGCAAAGACACGCAGGTTTAAGCAAACAGTGCTGATGTGCAGGGTAGCCAGGCGGCTCCTCAAGAGGTTACACACAGAGTTTCCATATGAACCAACAACTTCACTCCTAGATGCAGACTCAAGAGAACTGAAAACAAGGGCCGGAACCGATGGATACTTGCAAGTTCACGTTCAGAAAGGAATGATGTACGGTAGCCAAAAGGTAGAAACAACCCAGGTGTACATGGGCAGACATCCGGAGAAACAAATGTGGTCTATCTGTGTGATGGAATGTAATCCAGTCAAAGAAAGGAAATTCTGACACATGCCACAATATGGATAATTACTGGGAGACTTGAGGCTCACTGACATAAGCCCCTCACTAAAAGACATACTGAATGATTCCATCTATATGAAATGTGCAGAATAGGAAAATCCACACAGACAAATTATATTAGGGACTAGGGGTAGGAGATAACAGGGAGTGACCGCTAGCGGGGTACAGGGTTTTGTAGGGGTGATGAAAATATTCTCGAACTAGACAGAGGTGATACTTGCACAGCATTGTGAGCGTATTAAATGCCACTGTATACTTTAAATGGGTGAATTTCATGGTATGTGAATTATTTTTTGGAAATATGTCTTCATTTATTATATATAAAGAAGGAAGATGGAGAGAAACATTGATTAGCTGCCTCCTGCACGCCCCCTACTGGGGATCAAACCTGCAACTGAGGCACATGCCCTGGCTGGGAATTGAACCAGGGACCTCTGGGTGGGTACGAGATGATGCTCAACCAACTGAGGCATACGGGCCAGGGCTCATGGTAAATGAATTACACCTACATTTTTGTAATACTCCACTAAAATGACAGCTGATTTCACCAATTACCCTAAGTCAGAAAGCTAGGTTTTATGATTCCTATGCAGTACTCAGAGCCCACAGCTGGCTCCGAGCAAGCCTGTCTGGTTACAGGCACAGAGCCCAGCAGGCAGCTCTGTCTTTCTGCCAGAGAAAGAGCCAAGCCCAGCATGGGGACCCAGGGTGACACGTGCGAGACTGGACCAAGCCCAGGACATGGTAACAATGCCAGTCAGAAAGGAATTTAGTTCAAGAAGTTTAATGACAAGGCATTTGGCCAAGTTGAAGGTTGTTGGCTAAATTTTCTGAGGGCGTTTGATTAATTTTTTTTATTGTGCTAAAACACAGATGACATAAAATTTACCACTAGCAGCACTTTATACTTCACAATGTCGTGCAACCATCACCACTACCTTGTTTCAGGTAGCCCCGATTCATTAAGCAGTCATTCCCCCAGTTTCCCTTACTCCCAGCCTCTGCAGCATGTTTTCAAGGTTCATCCGTGCTGTAGTATGTATGAGAACATAATTCATTCTTATGGTTGAATACCATTCCATTATATGGAAATACCACTTTTTTATCCAGTCTTCTGCTGATGAACAACTGGGTTGTTTCCTGTGAACATTTGTGTACAGGATTTGGCACAGATGTATGTCTTCAATTCTCTGGGGTCTATACCTAGAGTATGAACATTTGTGTACAGGATTTTGCACAGATGTATGTCTTCAATTCTCTGGGGTCTATACCTAGAGTATGAACATTTGTGTACAGGATTTTGCACAGATGTATGTCTTCAATTCTCTGGGGTCTATACCTAGAGTGGAATTGCTGGGTCACATGGGAACTCCATGTTTACCTTTTTGAGGAACTGCCAGATTATTTCCCATGAGGTTTCCTTTGGGGGTGATGAAAATGGTCAGGAACTAGATAGGAGTAAAGTGTGGCGGCAGGAACTGCTTGCACTCTGGAATGCCCAGCAGACGGGGGCAAGCTTTAAACAGAAGTCACTACAGCAAGAACGCTGCCAACAGTGTCGGGGTGTTTCATTTCACCTACTCCCTTCCCTTAATAGCTCACATCACTAGAGCACCTTCTAGGTACCACGCAGGAGATGTGCGAGAGCCAGGGATGTTATAGCAAGACACGCTTTCCACCTGCACCCATTTCCTCTTTCTCCCGGTGTGGTCACTCTTTTACGGAAGATAGTCAATAATGAAATCATAGCTATTTTTATTAATGTTGTGAAAGGGGAGATACTAAGAGCTAGGGGAACCCAACAAGGAGCCAGGCAAGAGCCCAGAATATGGTTGTGATGGTGACACTGTGACCTGAGGGGCCACTGTGGGTGGAGGAAGGATCAGGCCCGAAGCTGATAAAGTCATGGACCACAACTGAGACGCAAGCAGGGTGGCTTACCCAGCTGCCCCGCAAAGTTAGGCTTGGCTTTCCAGTCTCTAGCCTCCCCTCCTAGCAACTTCTCTTCCATCATGTTCCCCAGTGCCATGAGCACCCCCTTCAGCGTGCTCAATGGAGATTCTCTGTCCCCATGACAAATGTCTCATCTTCAAGGTCCTAACAGCTTCTCTCCACAGGCACTTACATGGGCCTGCCTTTTTGGTCCCCAGCAATGTATTCTCACTGCTGCTCCTCCCTCTCACCATTTTCTGCTGATACTGTTTTCTTCTTACCTTTATAAACAAGTTTTACAGACCTTTATCAAATGTCAGCTGTTTTTACGGAAGAACAGAATATTCGCCCAAATAAAATTTTAATACAGAGGCAACGTATTTGGGGGGGGGTGGGGCAGAGGAAGGGGCAGAAAGGAGATCTCCAGTAACAGAAGGGAGAACAGTCCACAAGAGCCCACTTACTTCTGTCCGAATATCTCATCGCTAACTTCAAGGGAATGGCCTTTGTTTTCATTACTGTGCCTTTTGCTAGCATAGGTCAGCCCACATCTGCGTGCCTGACAAACTTCTGTTTTCTGCTGATGACATCCGAGCCCACTGAAATGATTCACACAGAGAAGACAGGAAATCTCTCTCTCAGTGCTGGCAAACAAGAAGGACGCCACCGGGACTGTGTGCAGCAGGAGTCAATGGGAGCGAAGTTCTGCTCTCAGGGTTCTACTGCACTCACACTTTGGGGATGGGGGTGGGGGGGGCGTGGGGAGACCCACAAAGTCCTAACAGAGCCCTAGGAAATCTTCAAGGTCAGAACAACAGGCCCTCAGAGCTGGAGCCAGGCTGGCGGAAGTGCAATTTGGTGGTGGCAGATGAAGGGCCTGGAGCCCGAGAGTGCCATAAATGGCAAGGACGGTGACAGGCTGAGGGGTTCCCCTGTGACAGGCAGGGGAGGGGCTGAGAAGGGCTGGGCGCTCAGTGACTCTGCATTGCCGGAACACCCAGAGAGAGATACATGGAGATGCCACTTGTCTCAGCAGCCTCCACAGTAACATTCTGGGGATCCGCTCCACCCCTACCCAGCTTCTGACAACAGGGCTTCTAGGCCACTAGAAAGCAGCAGGCAAGTAGCAGGGCCTAGTTCTCCGTCCCATAAACAACTCTGGGGACTGGCTAAAAAAGAACACCTTGGTGACAAGACTAATGTCAACGAATCAGTTACTTGTCTGTGTACAAACACTAAACGGGTAGCAAATACACCAGGAAGACTGAATACTGTCCTTCCAGTCAATATCCCAGTGGAATTCCTCCCGGAAGCTGATATTTACCTAGAATCAGTATCCGGGAACGGCCATAGAACATACGGGAATGCGGGCTGTGAGTTGCTTGTGGTGGTCAGTGCAGCCAACACCACACAGCAAACTTAATTTCACATGGCTCAGAGACTCAGAATCAAACGGCAGGCTACAACTCCCCACAGAACCGCTCTCTCCCAATCCCTAATAAAATGAGAAACAAAGCAAAGGTGGGGAGGAGGAACGTGAAGGGAAGAATTCATCACACACAGGAATGGGCACAGAACTGAACTCAATACATGTCAAAACGCAGCAGCCCAGAAAAGGACTCCAGAGGGCAGAGCAGCAACAAGCCCGAGCTCCTGCCCTTGCCTCATCCCCAGGAGCCGTGCTGGGCAGTCAACAACACCCCGAGGCCTCGGAGACCTCTCTCCGCTAAGCTGGAAAGCAGCAGCTGGGTGGGAACCGGTAACTTTTTCCTTTCTGGCCCAGGAGCTCCTCGGCTCCTACTGGGAGGTGCGGGACAAGCAGGTCAAGTGCCTGCGAGCCGGGCTAGCTCTGGGGAAAGCAACTGCTCTGGGGGCCACACAGACGCAGGGGCCACCTGGAGCCTGGGGTGTCCCCGTTCGGCACCCCTACAGGAATGGCATGCACATCCTTCAAGCAGCTGGAGTGGGCCTTGGTGTAAGACACTCAGCACAAGTCTTAGGACAGGGACAAGAGTCAGATACTCCGAAGACTACCCGCCGCCACAGCTCCCGCTGTGTGCGGCCTCTCTCCCACCACAGGACAAACAGCTCCCGCAGCCGGGGGTGCGGGGGAGAGAAGCAGGGAGAGCCCATGCCAAGAGCCTGGGGAGACAGGGCCAAGAATTCCCGCTCTGTACCAAAGCAAACAGAATGACTGCACGGAGCCACCCGAGCCTGAGCGCAGATGGCGGGGGGAGAAGGGAGACAGGGGAGGAGCCGGCTCGGGAAAGGCAGAGGCCGCCACAGGCAGGCGAGGAGGGCCCCCGCCGCTTTGTAAGAACACGCTCTCCACTGAAGTCCCAAGATGAGGTGACAAAGCAGTACGGTGGAAGGGCAAATTCCCAACCAGGAGCAACAAACGGCAGAGCGAACCCCTTCGTTATGGAACGCACACACCTCAAAAGAGCACAAAGCGGCACATGCATGGCTGAAAACCAAATCAAACCAACAGTGAACGCCGATGAAAAAAGCGAACAGCGGGGGGGAAAGGCAAAGCCGGCCCAACAGAAGGCTAACTGGTGTTCCCCCCGGGCAGGGCCCTCCAACGCGGACAGACACCCTCGGAGACGGTTTGGAAGAGCGCTGACCTGGAAATGCAGAGCAGCGGCCCCCGCGGCCCCAAGAACACACTGCGTTCCCATGAAAATGTGATCGAGGACGCTCAACAGTGACCACCGGGCCACTTCCTCAACCTCAAGGGACAAAGCAATGACTTCCGGGGGGGGGGGGCACATCAGAAGACCAGCAGTATGGAACATCCACAAAGTTCCAAGACAGTTCAGTGCGGTGGCAAGGAGCATAAGCTCTAAAGCCAGCAAGCCAGGAGCGCTCTCTCTCTCTCTCTCTCTCTCTCTCTCTCTCTCTCTCTCTCTCACACACACACACACACACACACACACACACACACACACGGCCAGGGGTGAGGCCTGAGAGATGGGCGGGGCCCGATGCCTGGATGAGGCCTGTCTGGAGTGATTCTGAAGGAAGTGAGGGTTGGAGGTCCGGTCCTACACAGAGGGACCTGGGCATAAGGGGCAGCAAGAGCCAAAGCTCTGACCCCAAGTACAAGCTGACATTTTCCAAGAAAAGCGAGAGTGACGGAATGGAGCGACATGATCGAGGCAGAGAAAACGCGCTCAAAATGAGCCCAGCAGGCGGGGCTCAGTGGCTGAGTGTCGGTCTAGGAACCAGGAGGTCACGGTTCGATTCCCGGTCAGGGCACCTGCCCGGGCTGTGGGCTTGATCCCCATCTGGGGCGTGCAGGAGGCAGCCGATCAGTGATTCTCTCTCCTCACTGCTTCTCTTTCTCCCTCTCCCTTCCTCTCTGACGTCAATTAAAACAATAAAAAGAATGAGGTAGGCCTGACCACACAATGTGCAGGGCCCCGTGCAACACGAAAACACGGGCCCCTTACTAACAAACGGCGAATTCTGAGCCCCGCTGGTGTGGCTCAGTTGGCTGAACGTCATCCTCTGAACTGAGGAGTTGCTGGCTCGACTCCCGGTCAGGGCACCTGCCCAGGCTGTAGGCCGTTCACCCCTCTCAGAATGAAGTCCACAATCTACTGCCGCAGGACTGCACCTCAGATGTGAGTGTGGACAACTCTTCCTCCACTGCCTGGAGTGCCAACGAGAAGGGTCAGCAAAGGAGACAGAGGAAGAGGAGCGAGGTGGCAGCAAGGCAATCAGCTGTATCTGTCCGGATTATTGGCGGCAAGCAATGGAGAGAAACTCTAGCTCATTTACAGACAAGGACTTGATTAAAAGGCTATTGGAAGATAGACAGAGGTGATGTTTGCACAATATAAATGTGCTTAATACTACGAAACTGTACACTTAAAAATGGTAAATTTTATGTTATGTGTATTTTACCATAACAACAAATTGGGGAAAAAGCCTTACTGGGCAGCCAGAGAATCCCTAGTGGTGGAGGAACAGGTTTTGAGCGAAGTTGGCCAGGAACAACATTCCAAATCCTGCTGCCAAGCTGGCACAGGGCAGCCAGCACTGCCTCTGCCACCCTGCAGGGGGCAGCACTGGCCACAGGTCACTGGGTCCTTCCTGCCGCCCTGACACTGAGCAAGGACTCCTCTGGCTGCCCACCCTTCTTTCCCCGGTCAGGTAGGTCTGAGTGGTAGAGCCTGGGCACACGCCCATACCCTCCTGCAGGGCTCAGGTCTTTTAAAAAAAATCTCTTCAATGTTTTTACCGATTCCAGACAGAGAGGAGAGGAGAGTGTAGATGGAAACATCCATGATGAGAGGGAATCATCGACGGGCTGCAGTGCAGCGGGGAGAAGCCGCAGACAATGCCTAAAGTAATGGGTGGGTCAAGACTGCAATAATTTTTTTTTTAATGAAAACAGGCAGTGGGCTGATTGGGTTTTGGAATGTAGTTTGCTGACAGCTTCCCCAGCGGAAAGGGAAACTAGGAAGAGACTATAGTCAGAGGTCACTTGACCTTCCATCCAACTCGTAAGGTGAGGTGATCCCTCCAAACACAGAATGGGGCTCAGATGGGAGACAAGGAGGCCAAGGAAAATACAACCGGCTCTGCCGCTGACGCCGTACAAGGTGAGGGCCCGGAAGAGACGCAAAGTTCCCAGGAAGGAATAGCCATGTTGAAAGGAGGACTTGCCAATGGCCACAGCAATGTGGCCCTCCACCGGGGGCCGAGGCTGTGGGATGTGGGGGAGAAACCTCTGTGGAGGGGGGCTGAGCAGGAGTGGGAGGGGGGTAAGGAGATGGGATGGTGAGCAGCCAACTCTTGAAGAGCATGGCCAATGGGGGAGCAGAGAACAGGGCAGGAGCGGAGGCGGCGGTGCTCAGTGAAGATAGGAAAATTCTAAAACATGTTTGTGGGGTGGTGGGCATGATTCATGAGAGGAGTGAAAACTGACAGAGTCCCAAGGAACACAGAACTTGAGAGCTAGGAGCACAGGAAGTCTTTGTCACCAGCAGAGCTATTATAGCTCCGTGGGTGGAGCAGTTTCTAGTGATGACAAAGACCAGGCTGTGATGGTGGCAGTGGGTGGCTGAGGCCAAAGAGATGGGGAGCCAGGTACTCTGAGGGCCATTTATGTATGCGTTTCAGTCAGCGGTGGGATGGCAAGGACTGGGTCAGAGAGACAAAGACTGTGAGTCTGGCACTGAATCCTTAATGGAGGGGGGCTGTTTGGGGCGGTGAGCAAGCCTATGACAGGGAGTGTGTGGGCTTGGAAAGCTGAGTGGAATGAACATCTCAGCATGCTTTTAAAATACATGTATTTTTAAATTGATTTCAGAGAGGAAGTGAGAGAGAGAGAGAGAGACAGAAACATCAATGATGACAGACAATCACTGATCGGCCGCCTCCTGCAGGGCCCCTACTGGGACTGAGCCCCCACCCCGGGCCTGGCCCCTGACCGGGAATTGAACTGTGACCTCCAAGTACATAGGGTGATGCTCAACCGCCGAGGCATGCCGGCCGGGCTCAGCACGCTCTTCACAAATACGGCTGATTTTAGAGAGGGAGGACGGGGAGGAGTGTGGAGGAGGGGCAGAGAGAGACACATTGCTATGTGAAGCATTAGCGGTTGCCTCCGAGACTAGGAATTGAACCCGCAACCTAGGTATGTGTCCTGACCGAGAATCAAGCCTGTGACCAGTGGGAACATACAGACCATGCTCCAACCGAGTCACCCAGCCAGGGCTCAGTATGCTTTCCTGAGAGCGTGTATCATGAACGCGCCTGGAGGACATGGGCCATGACAGTTAACAGGCTGCTCTCTTGATATGATGTGGGAGGAGCACGAGGGGGGGGATCTAACCCAGATGGGGCCTGGGGGCTGAGGAAGTGCTTTCTGCAGGAAGAGATACCTGAGCTGAGTGTTCAAGAATAAATAGGAGGAAATGCAGCAGGGGAAACACGGAGCGCAGTTTTGTGTGGCTGAGGGGTACACCTATGAGGAAAGGGGCAGCCACGGGAGCCAGAAAGAGGCCTGGGTCACCTTAGGGGGCCTCAACACCATTGGAAGACATGGGTGCCACTCTCAGGTTTAAAGCCAGGGAGTGATGCTTGACTCCAGGGACTGCATGGAAGACAGAAATGTGTAGAAGAGTTAGCAAGTTATTGTGAGAGTCCGAGAGACAGACAGAGACAGAGAAAGAGAGAGGGGGGGGGAGGGAGATATGAGGGCTTGAAGCAGGTGAGTGGAGGAAGGTTGAAAAGACAGGCTGGAGAAATAAAGAAACATAGGGCAAGGCTGGCTGGATCCTGGGATGTGGGCAGTGATGGGCATGTCAGGAAACTCAGGTTCTCAGCTTGAATGACTGGTGCTGCTATCAAGTGTGACACAGAGCAGAGGACATGGGGTTTGGCTGATAGGTCTTCTGATCTAACCACCTTATATAGGCAGAGGCAGGGATGTGGTAAGGTAAGCAGTGAGTTGAGAACAGGAGGGAGAAAAAAGGAAAAAAACCTTCAAATTTTACCGTGCACGGTAAAATCTGACTGAACTGTATATACACCCCATGAGCCTTTTTCTAACATGAAGCAAAACAAGTTCTACTTCCTTCACACTTCATTTTAGTGCTCTCTGTCGCCACCTAATGGGATGTCAGCTGAAACCCAAAGATGCACCTGGGGACTGTCAGGTGGGCAACAGAAGGCTGACAGCGTAGCCGCCCGGGTCAGGCAGGCGTACGAGACAGTGGCAGGGTGGAGGTAACTTTAGACATCAGCCAATGCCTCTAGGATCTACAAAACCAACTTCTGGAAGATCAGAGGTTCCCGGGGTTAACAGAGACATTCATTTGTTAATAACTTGTTCAACAGATCACTAGAGGCCCAATGCATGAGATTCGTGCCCGGGGGGGGGGGGGGCATGGGGGTGCCTCATCCTGGCCTACGCCCTCTCGCAGTCCTTGGGGGATGTCCAACTGACGGCCAGAAGCAGGCCTAAGCAGTTGGACATCCTTAGTGCTTCTGCCACCACCGCCTCTGCACTCTCCAGCCACTAGCCCAGCTTCTGGGCTTCGGGCTTCGGGGCGCTCCCCCTGTGGGCAGCTCCTGCATTGAGCATCTCCTCCCTGGTGGCCAGTGTGCATCATAGCAACCGGTCGTTCCCCTGTTAGGTCGATTTGCATATTAGCCTTTTATTATATAGGATTTTCCACAAACATGCTTCAACCTTCACTTCTCTGTACTCTCAGGATCAACCATCAAACTGAGTCATGCTCAGGGAACTACTGTGCATGAAACTTATATGGTGGGACAAAATTTCTGAGACACCTGAGCCTCGTTGAGCTCAGTTTTTGGTTCTAGTATTGAACGTGCTGCCTCTAGGTCTAGATGGACTTACTCCTTGCTACTAACTGCCTTCTTCCCACAGTTCTGCATACCTACAAATGTTATTCACTTGAACAAGAAGTGTAATAAGGGCCATGTTAGTGTGACTAGAGGTGACAAGGGGAAGCTGCAGTGGGCGAGCAGAGGCAGTCACTGCTCTCAGTGGCTTCAGCAGAGCAGGGGGAGCACATGCAGCAATAGTCACTTCACTGCCACCTGGGACGGGTTGGAGAGAAGTCCACAGGAGCCTCAATGCAGGACACAGAGCCCAGTGCAGGGGAGGGGACAGAGAGATGAGGGACAAAGAGTACGACCTGGTTGAATTCCCCTTTTTGCCAGTGCAGAGCTGCGAGAAGGAAATCAACATTTTCACACGCCACGGAAAGGCACTAAGGTAAATGCTTGAGTCTGGTTGAGTTCTCACCTGCGGAGTTTGTGTAAGGATGAGTCTGCCTCTTGAGCTGGTGTGGATTCCATGAGTGGATCCTGGTCAGGCAGGCAAACGGCAGCTCGTCCAGAACCACGGCACGTGGAAGGACAGAGTAGAGAAGCGATCCTACGGGCTGACCAACAGGGAGGTGGAGATCATGAATATAAACGACTCTTTTGGAAAGTTTGACACAGGGAAGATGCGGGGTATCCAGAGGTAAGAGGTAAGGGGTAAGGGGCCAACAGAAGGCCAAAATAGAAGATAGGCCAACTTTGCAATGGAATGTCAGGTATATTTAACGTTCACTGTTTTTCAGAACATGGACATATTAATATTAGTCTGCTTGGGCTGTCATAACTAAACGCCGCAGGCTGAGTGGATTAAACATTAAAATCGGTTGCTCACAGTTTTAAGTCAGGAAGTCCAAGAGAAAGGTCCCGGCAGAGTCGATGTTTGGTGGGCCCTCTTCCTGGCTTGCAGACAGCTGCCTTCTCACTGTGTACTCATGGTCACCTAACAGAGAGCAGGCGAGCTCGGTGGTGTCTCTTCTTAAAAGGACACTAATTCCATGATTATTTCCACCCTCATGACCTCATATAGCTTTAATTACCTTCCAAAGGCCCCGTCTCCAAATATTTTCCCACTGGGAGTTCGGGTATCAACTTGCGAATTTGGGGGGAACATAAGCACTTTAGTCCCTAAAAATGTTCTATTATTAAATGAAAAATGTAACTGTAGGGTATGGCACTACATATACTATGTGATGTCAATTAAAATTTAACCCAAAATATGATCGTATAAACATTTAAATTTATTTAATGCTAAACTGTATACTTAAATGGTTAAGAAGGTAAATTTTATTTTATGTGTATCTTTTACCACAATTTTAAAAAACCAATCTAAGAGGAGGCAAGAAAGGAAGAAAAGAAAATGTAGAAAAACTGGAATGCAGAAAATGGTATAAACAAATATAAGTGTATCAGTAATTAAATAGATGTCAATGGATGAAAGACAGAATGGATTTAAAAAAAAAACCTAGCTATTTATCACTTTTCCAGAGTTACATCTAACCCATAAAGACACAAAAGGAAGGAAAATGAAAAGAGGCAGTGTCGACCCAAAACACAGGTAGTGCAGTGCTATTATTCTCCAACAAAGTAAAACCCAAAGCAAAAAGCACTGTTAATTATAAAGAGGGTTATTCCTAATGCCACAAGTTCGATTTACCAGGAAAATAATACCACTCCTAAAAGGCCCTAAAATAAATAATAAAGCCAAAAATTAACAAAGCCCCTGGAGAAACTGATGTGGCCATCAACATGACAAGACACTCTGACGAATGTTGCCCAGCCATGGGCAAATCAGGCAGACAAAAATAACGGTACCAGAGAGGACGGACAAGACGGGGTGATGAGCGGCGGGCTCCCGCATCCCGGCCCGGCAGCTGTATGCTCTATTCAAGCAGTCACGCACTTGTCAACAAGTTGCCAGGGCTGGTGTCATACATACCAAGTCCTTTGGAACTTGAGTTTTTAAAACAGCAACTAGGAAAACACCCCAAAGCCATGTGCTCAGAAATTTAAAAAATACATTTTTAAATAATTTGTGGTTCAAAGAGAGAATCATAAAGGAAATTATAAAAACCCTTTAAGCTGAAACCGGTTTGGCTCAGTGGCTAGAACGTCGGCCTGCGGAATGAAAGGTCCTAGGTTCGATTCCGGTCAAGGGCATATACCTTGGTTGCCAGCACATCCCCAGTGGGGGGGGGGGTGTGTGTGCGGGACGCAGCTGATCCACGTTTCTCTCTCATCGATGTTTCTGACTCTCTATCCCTCCCCCTTCCTCTCTGTAAAAAATCAATAAATATATATTTTTAAAAAACTCTTTACGCTGACTTAAAGTGATAGTACTACACGTAAAAAAAACTTGCTGGATGCAGCCGAAATAGTTTGAGGGTCGGCTTTAAATGCTTACATCCGCAAAGAAGGCTGGCAATCAATGAGCTAAGGTTACAATTTGAAAGGTGAGGGAAAGGCCCGGCCGGCGTGGCTCGGGGGTTGAGCGCTGGCCTATGAACCAGGAGGCCACGTTTTGGTTCCCGATCAGGGCACAGCCCCAGGTCGTGGGCTCAGTCCCCGGTGTGTTGAGTGCAGGAGGCAGCCGGTCAGTGGTTCTCTCTCATTATTGCTGTTTCTAGCCCTCTCTCCCTTCCGCTCTGAAATCAATAAAGATATTTTCTTAAAGAAAAAGAAAGCCAGAGCACATACCCCAAGAAAGTAGAAGATATAATGCAGATAACTGTAGAACTTAGCAAACTAGAAAGCAGACAGAGAGTAATACAGGGCAATTATGCCTAAAAGTTCACTCTGGAAAGATTAGTAAAACTGACGAAGTTCTACCAAGACAAGGAAAAAAGGGGCAAGGTGCAAGCAAAGAATTCTAGAATGAAAAAGGAGACATAAATACAAATATTACAGAAGCTTACCAAAGAGAGATACAACTTCATGCTAATGAATCTAGTAACGTAGACAAAGCGGACAAATATATACCTGGCCCGGGCAGTGCAGGGGAAATAAAAACGGGGTTCCAAGTGTGTGTACGTGCGTGTGCACACGCACAGAACACGGCCAAAAAGAAACATACACAGGCTCCTGGAAGCAGCTGGTCCCGAAAAAGGGGCCTGGGAGGCAGCAGGGACGCTCCCAGACCGATCGCCACTCTCCACGGGGGACCCGTATGTGCCCGCAGACAAGGACAGGCCTCACCTGGTTGCATGTGCATGCCGGTCAGGAGGTGGGGAGCAAGCTGTGCAGCAGGAGCGGGTCCCAGTATTAGCTGGCACTAGGTCTTTTCTGTCTGTCTGTTTGATCTTTACACACTTGGTAGGTGACAATGGCATCGTCTTTGTTTTCATTTGTGTCTCTTTGATGGTCACTGAAGCAGAACTCTTTTCCTAGATCTTCATTAGCCACCTGTATCTCTTTTCCTTTATGAGTTTCTTGTTCATTAGTGGTGACTAATGGTAAGTCAGTAATAAACACTGCTCCATTCATGTTTAGACTAAAAAGGAAATTTAAAAAATCTGCACAAATATACTCACAATAAGTGACTGCTGAATAGCCTAAGATAACTGTCCCAACTGCTGGGTTAGAGGCACTTAATTAAGCCTAGGATGAGATGCTGAATGGTGATATGCAGCTAAATTGCTTTCCCCAATCCAAACACTTCAAACTCACCCAAATCCCACGGCATTACATCCAAGCACGCATTCGTTCATTCACAGAACAGCCTCTGTTTGCCAAGCACTGTGCTTTGGCGGAGGCCAGGGTCTCCTGGAGAGCCTCCTTCAGTGGGCGCCAGCGGCACTTCCCACCCTACTTTACCCCCTTTCCAGAGGGCCCTTTTATTTTTTATTTTAAAATATATATTTTATTGATTTTTTTCACAGAGAGGAAGGGAAAGAGATAGTTAGAAACATCCATCAGCTGCCTCCTGCACACTCCCCACCGGGGATGTGCCCGCAGCCAAGGTACATGCCCTTGACTGGAATCGAACCGGGGACCCTTCAGTCGGCAGGCCGACGCTCTATCCACTGAGCCAAACCGGTTTTGGCCAGGGGGCCCTTTTAGCTGTTATCAGCACTGCTAAGTTATTAGCTCATCACTCAAATGATACAGAACCAACACAAAAGCTCAGACCAGGACATTTTCTTAATACTTCCACAATCACTGCTTTACATACAATCTCACTGAATGCCCAGCAACATATTAAAGCAGGTAACCAAAGGCAACACAGGCTCAAGGACAGAAAAAGCAATTGACACCCAGTAGGTATAAAAGCTGAGATGTAATCCTACGGACAACGCGGCTCAACAGGCCTATGCTCCTGTCTTGAGATAAAGATGTGAAGCATGGTTTTTCCTCGCCCATACATCAAGGCCTGGGTTGCAAGCGACAGAAACCGACTCTAGCTAATTGCAATGACAAAGGAGTTGTGTTGTTGTTTTTGTTTGTTTGTTTGTTTGTTTGTTTGGTGGCCGATCTGGAGATGGAAAGACGACTAAAGAACTAAGCCAGAAAAGTGTTTACATAACTGAAAACTAAGCTCAGGGGAGCAGCCAGACAGCTGAAAACGCAGCCAGGGTGTGCCAGAGGCACCATCTGGTTGGGAAGCCCATCCGGGCGTCACCAGACTGTCTCTGGGCACCAGCCACCACTGCTCGCTTTCTGATGCCGCTGCCATGACTCGTCGCTCCCTCTCCCTCAAGACTCAAAGGCCCTGAAGGCCAAACAGCTTGAGCAAGCCTCGGCCTCATCACCACCCCCTAGACTACAGGGAGCAAGGGAGGAGACATTGTCCCCTATGGCAGGCACTGCCAGCTGCCCCTGACACCCGGGTTTCTCCATCTGCCTTCCTAATGGGACCCTGTAGTCAGCTGAGAAAAGGTATTTCCCAGCTTCCCAGCAGAGTGGGGACAGCACGCTGGCCAGTAAGCAGGAGGCAGTGTGTGCTGCCTCTTCGTTCTCCTGGCTGGCTCTTGCTCATGGACTGCGGACACAGCACCTCCCTGCCCACTGGCTCCGCGTTTGCTCACACTCGCTCTAGCTCTCTCTGATGGGACTAAGCAGGATGGGACTGCTCACTCCTCTTGGGCTCTTGAGAAGAAAATGTCCACCTAAGAAGAAAACTGTCCCTGGCAGCTGCTTTCCCGTCGTCCTGGGTTTAGATCTGAAGCCCATCTTGCATCCAGATCCATTAGTGAGAAATAAACAACTGCTTGTCAGAGTCACTATTTGTTCCTCGGTTAAAAAAAAAAAAAGATAGAAATGGAAACGATCGAACGGTTCCGTAAGGTAAGTTGGCAAGTCCCTACTGTCCCTTCCCCATGTCTCCTTCTTTCTACCTAGAGAAGAGGATGCAATGGCTAGAGCTGCAACTGCCATCTTGTGACTGCAGGTAACCTCGAAAACAGAAGCCTCTGGCTCAGGGTGACTGAGGAAAGACTGAAGGGTTTTGGATCCCAGATACTGACAGAACCGCGGCAGTGCCCATGGACAGACAGCCTGCCTCCAGACTTCAGGGCACGTGAGAGATGAGGACACCACAAGTCTCCAACCCCATATTTAGGCTTTCTTAAGTAGAAGCCAGGGTCCACCTGCCTCTTACCCAAGATCCACACAATTCAGGGTTCTTTTCCAAAATTGTTGACAGTATTACAGATGTCCCACATACCCCTTTCTTTGACTCCTCTCCACCCAGTCCCCGCCCCAACCCAGACCTTCACCACACTATTATCTGTGTCCATGGACTATGCACGTCCTATATAATCCTATATAATAATCCTACATAATAAAATGGTAATATGCAAATAGAACCAATGGCAGAACTGAACCCATCAAAGCATAATATGCTAATGTTGCTCAACTGCTCACTATGATGACAGGGGACAGATGCTCCAATCAGTAGGTTAGCTTGTGGGGTCTGGCCAATGGGGACGGAGCAAGATGGGCCGGACACACCCTGGAGCCCTCTGCGGTCCCTCCCCGGTCTGACTGCACACGGGTGGTGTCCCTTAGCCTGGCCTGCACCCTCTCACAACCCAGGATCCCTTGGGGATGTCGGAAAGCTGGTTTCAGCCTGATCCCACAGGCCACTCCCCTCGGGAGGGCACCAGACACAGGGCTCATGGCTGGCGAGCACTGCTGTGGCAGTGGGAGCCTCTCCCGATCGGGACAGATTGGGCATGAGCCCGTGGCACAGTGGGGCCGGGATGAGTGGGAGCGGCAGGTGAGAGCTGCAGGCGGCGTTGGACTGTGGGTTTCAGCCTGATCCCTGCAGACCACCCAAAGGGACCCAACCAGTGCACAAATTCATGCACCAGGTCTCTAGTATACATATAAGTTCTTTGGTTAATCTCTTCCCATCCCCCTTCCCTACTCCCCTCTGAGATCTGTCAGTCTGTTCCATGAATCCATGCCTCTCGACATATTTTGTTCATTAGATTCCACATACAAGTGAGATCGTAAGATAGTCATTTTTCTCTGACTGGCTTATTTCACTTAGCCTAATACTCTACAGGTCTTTTACCTCCTTGGTTAAGTTTATTCCTAGGTATCTTATTTTTGTTGTTGCAATGGTAAATGGGATTGTTTTAGTTTCTCTTTCTGAGAGTTCATTATTGGTGTATAAACATGGCATTGCTTTTTAGATATTAATTTTGTATCCTTTACTTTCCTGCATTCATTTATTAAATCTAGTAGTTTTTTGGTGGAATCTTTAGGGGTTTCTATGTACAATATCATGTTATCTGTGAATGACAGTTTTACTTCCTCCTTTCCAATTGGATGCCTTTTAATTATTCTTCTTGTCTCGTTGATATGTCTAGGACTTCCAGAACTACATGCTGAATAAGAGTGGTGAAAGAAGACATCCCTGTCTTATTTCTGTTCTTAAGAGAAACATTTTTAGTTTTTGCCCAATGATTATGATGTTGGCTGTAGGTTTGCCATAAATGGCCTTTTAAAAAATCATATATGTGTGTTTATTCCAATCCTGTGGGCAGTATGGAGAGCAGCAGGTCAGCCACAAAAATCTGCTCTGCCCCGCCCCCATAAGCCAGCTGCTCATATAGGGTAGGACAAGGAGGAAGCAGGGACTACAGGCATGGGGAAATAGGAGGCTGGGGTGGGACTCCACTGTTGGGGCAACAAGGTAGTTAATCTTTCTAAATGGCCTTTTTTAAAAAGGTATTTTTTTTACTGATTTCAGAGAGGAAGGGAGACAGAGACATAGAAACATCAATGATGAAAGAGAATCACTGATTGCCTGCCTCCTGCACACCTCACACTAGGGATTCAGCCCACAACCTGGGCATGTGTCCTAACTGAGAACCCAATCGTGGTATCCTGGTTCACAGGTTAACACTCAACCACTGACCCACACTGGCTAGGCAATATGGCTTTTAAAATATTTTATTGATTTTTTACAGAGCGGAAGGGAGAGGGATAGAGAGTTAGAAACATCGATGAGAGAGAAACATCCATCAGCTGCCTCCTGCACCCCCCCTCCCCCCACTGGGGATGTGCCTGCAACCAAGGTACATGCCCTTGACCGGAATTGAACCTGGGACCCTTCAGTCTGCAGGGCAACGCTCTATCCACTGAGCCAAACGGGTTAAGGCTGGCCTTTTTTATGTTGAGGTATATTCCACTATTTCAACTCTGCTGAGAGTTTTTTTTATAAAAAATGGGTGCTGGATTTTTATCGAATGCTTTTTATGTGTCTATTGATAAGATAATGTGATTTTATCCTTCATTTTTTATGTGATGTCTCACATTTATTGGTTTGTGAATACTGTACCAGCCTTGCACCCCCAGAATAAATCTGTGTGATTCTTTTAACACAAAAAAATATCAAGGTGCTTAGAAGAAAAAAAGGCACAACAAAATGTTCATGATCAACCATATGTGAAGTTTACTCGCTACACGGCTTTTCCACTAAGTTATCACAATCACTATAACTCAAGCTATTGAGAAATGACAAAATAAATTCTGAGATTATTTCTTCCTATTTCTGTTGGCTAAAAACGCAGCCTTTGAGTTGTTTATAAGTGAATACAAGAGACAAAAATAAACCTATATAATCCAGAATGTACTGAGGACAACACAAATGCCTTCTATGTGATAAGCTCCCAGCATTACTTATTTAAAAAAAAAAACAAACCTGCCTCACTGCAAAAATATGTAAAATTTAAAAATAAAACAATTAACAACACAACACACCACCCCCACCACATTGCTGTCCTTTCTTTCCTTCATAGTACGGGTGTCACACCTGACCAGAACCAAACAAAACACTGAGAACTGCCGGGGCTCAGGAAGTTCACTGACCTGGCCAGAGCATGTTGCTCTTCCAAACCACAGCTGCCAAGTGTGGACACAACTGGCTCAAGCCGGTGTGTGAACCCGCAACACCAGGTCCAGAAAGTGGAGGTGTGCGGGAAAGTCATGCCATGGGCCAGAAACCCTGCCCCCTATGGGTCCCAGGAGAAACTCCATCAGCCATTCATGCCAGGCGCCATACTATGCAGGGGAAGACCCTCAGAAGCTGCACGGGGTCTCTGTTCCAGAAGCTCAGAGCCCACTAGGGAAAGAGCAACGTGTGAGAAAATTGTCGTCCTTTCTGGTTATAGGGGCTGCGCCAGATGTCTGTGGGGGTCCCTCAGGGCCTAAGGGGAGAGTGGGTTAGGCTGCTCAGGCCTGGGAGCTGCGGTGGGCAGTGCCAGCCTCTTCTCAGGAATCAGGTCCTGAGGTTTCGTCCGGTCAGGCAGAAAACCACAAAGACCACTCTCATGGGTACTTCAAGCAACACATCTGTTGGCAAAATACAAATATTGTTACACAAACACCAAGCCGCAGACTGCAAAGGCACCTGACAGCCTTTAGATTCATTTCTCCTGTTTTTCAAAGCTGTGCTGGGAAACCGTGCTATTCAACTGTGCACACATAAAGGATGTATGTTTAAAATTCGGGGCAAACTGTGTAGGTGCTATTTAGACTCTCAGCAATTTATTCCATGTGTTTTGATAACCGCAAATCCCCCAAAGTAACTCAAACTTTAACCCCACATAGCTGCCCCACTAACCCCACATAGCTGCCCCATTATGTTTGCCTTCTGATTCCAGACTGCAGGTTTGATTAACCCATAAACAATACTGTTACTCTTGGGCACACAGAAGCTAACAGGCCGACAGCAGAGCAGGATGCAGTCCACTATGCCCCTCTTAGCATAAGAGAAAATCTTAGGACAAGGTCCCACTTCAGAATTCACTCATCCATCCATCCATCCATCCATCCATCCACCCACCCACCCACCCACCCACCCACCATGCCTATTTTAGGCACTGGAGATACAGCAGACAAGAGGTGAAAAAAACTCTTCCTTCATGGGGCTTAGATTCTAGTGGAAGGGGGAGAGGGAAAGGGAACACAAATAAAACGAATGAATAAAACAGCATGTAGCCCATGATGACAAGTGCTGGGCCATGCAGGGGGAAGTGGTGGGGTAGAAGCAGACACCAATCTTCAGGGAGGGCCACACCTGAGCAGACTTGAAAGCGACCCAAAAGGGCCCTGCCTGGGGCAAGAATGTCCCTAACAGAGGGAAGGACCAGATGGCCGAGAACTTGAAGCACGGTGTACCAGGGAGAAGCGCGGCCAGGGAGACCTCAGTGGGTGACAGGAGGGCAGCGGGAGAGGTGGTCACAATGAGAGCCTTGCAGACCACGCTGAGGACTCTGGCTGTGAGCAACAGGGCAGCCAACTGGAGGGTCATAGACAGAAAAGAGCCACGCCCTCGCCCAGCTACCGCAGGACTGAACAGAGACGCAGGGGGCAAGGGCAGAGGCACGCTGGGTGCTTGGACCAGGATGCGACCAGTGGAGATGGGGAGACCTTTTAGGGAGAATAAACAGGGTTTGGGGCTAAATGGATGCGGTGTGACAGAAAAGCATTCTGGGTAACCAGCAGCAGGCTCCCGGCCTAAGGAGTAGGAGGATGGAATTGCCGTTTAATGGGAAGTGGAAGGCCAGGGAAGGAGAAGGTGTTGGGGGTTGGGAGCCCGGGTTTGACATCTCTGCACAGTTGGAGGAGCCCGTTAGAAGCTGAGCAGAAATGTTAAGTCAGCACTGGGAGCACCGTGGACCTGGTCAGCATGGAGACAAATTTGGTAGCCAGTGGTTTGCAGATGGGGGAGAGAGAGAGATGGGGCTGGATAAGATCATCCTGGAAGTGAGGGTGGAGAAGTCTGAACCCGAGGCCCTCCAACACCATGTGGGCATGGAGGAAGATTCACGCTTCATTCTAGGTACCTCTGTGAATAGAGTGAACAATCCTACCCTATAGGGTCCTGCCCCAGCAGGGACGGCACCATTAAGATAAACATGATTAGTCACCTATTTTGTTAGAAAGGAACCAACGCTGTGGTTTGGGGGAAACAGGGCATTCTGGGTAGGCCCTACTGATGCAAAGTAGGCCCTACTTTGCACACTGGTGCAAAGCCTCATGGGACAGAAGGGTCAGACTCGTGGATACTGGGACCACTGATAGTGACAGGTTGAGAAAGAGAAAAAGTGACAACTGGCTTCCAGGTTTAACAACATAAAGGTCATCACTGACATCAGCAAAGGACCGAGCAGAGAGGGCTCAAGAGAGCATACGGAGACGCAGTGGAGTCTTGCTGGAAAATGGAGGCAGAGAAGCTGGAAGGTTGGTGGGGCCAATAGAAGCTTCTATCAAGGTGGGAGAGATAATAGCAGGCTTTTGGGGGGATAGGAAGGATCCAACTTGGAGGGAGACATCTCTAATGCAAGAAAGGGCTGGCAGGAGTAAGGGCCCAGGAGAGGACTGGGGAGATGGGGGGGGGGGTAGGGAGGGCAGATGTTAGTAAGGAGATAAAGGGCCTGCAGATGTTCTCTTCAAATCGCTTCCCAGCCTCTTTGGGAACTAAGAAATGAGATTATCAGCTACAAGATGCATGCGACAGCTGATGAGGAGGGTGGGAGAAGCAAGGAGCGATTGGGAAATGGCACTATGATGGCTGGGCAGTGTGAAGTTCTCCTGAAGTAAGTGGATGTGAACCTGAAATGAGAAGTCAGGGGGCCACATTCAGCTGTATAGCAGAACAGGTATGGGGCAGGGGGATGACTGCAGTTCAGCAGGGTTGGGGCTCCACTGGTTGAATATGACAAAGCAAGAACGAGGTGAGGCTTGGAGGTGGTATGCCAGGGAGTATTACGACTGCCTGGGAAAGAGATGAGGGTACGAGGGCAGCAAGGATCAGAGAGAAGATGGAACCGTCAATGGTGTCTGAGTGCCAGGGAAAGATTATGGAGTTGGGTATAGAGGCTGTGAGCTGAACACACAGGAGAATCTCTTACTTTGCAGATGATGAAAATTACTAGCGCTAAATTTTCTGGCACTAGCACCAGCCATTTTAAAAGTTGTTTGACTTTGAGAAAGAAGGAGTGAGCTGTGGCTATTCTTTTTTTAAAATATTTTCTTATTGGTCTCAGAGAGGAAGGGGGGAGGGAGGGAAGGAAAGGAGGAAAAGAGAGAGAGAGAATGAAACATCAATGATGAGAGAGAATCACAGATTGGCTGCCTCCTGCACACCCCACACCCGTGACTGAGCCCACAACCTGGGCATGTGCCCTGACCAGGAATCGAACCGTGACCTTCTGGTTCATAGATTGAGGCTCAACCACTGAGCCACGCTGGCTGGGCGAGATGTGGCTGTTCTTCAGAGCGTGTGCATCTTTAAAAAGTTGTCTTGAAGACACAGTTGTAAGTACTTTAACTTTTAAAAATGTTTCATTTCCGCCGAAACCGGTGTGGCTCAGTGGATAGAGCTTTGCCCTGCGGACTGAAAGGTCCCAGGTTTGATTCCGGTCAAGGGCATGTACCTTGGTTGTGGGCACATCCCCAGTAGGGGGTATGCAGGAGGCAGCTGATCGATGTTTCTAACTCTCTGTCCCTCTCCCTTCCTCTCTGTGAAAAATCAATAAAATATATTTTTAAAAAATGTTTCATTTCCATGTTGGATCATAGAACAAGGTACAAAAATACAGAATAGAGTTAAGGGAATACTAATGTTTTTCTTCCTTTTTATTTTGTTTATATTTTATTTTCTTAAAATATATTTTTATTGATTTCAGAGAGGAAGGGAGGAGAGACAGAAACATCAATGATGAGAATCACTTATCGGCTGCCTCATGCATGCCCCCTACTGGGGACCGAGCCCACATCTGGGCATGTGCCCTTAATCAAAATCGAACCCGGGACCCTTCAGTCCATAGGCTGACGCTCTATTCACTGGCCAAACAGGTAGGGCTATATTTTATTTATTTCTTACAATTAAATTGAATTTATTTGGGTGACAAAAACATACAGATTTCAAGTGTACAACTCAACAAAACATCATCTGCACAGTGCATCATGCATCCTTCGCCCCAAGCAAAGTCTCTTTCCGCCCCCATTTCTCCCCTGTGCCCACCCCCCGCTTCCCTCTGGCTATCACCCCACTGCTGTCTGTGTTTCCCAGTATATGTTTTCTTGCTAAACCCCTTCTCCTTTTCATCCAGCCTCAAGACCTCCCTCCCCTCTGACAGCTGCCAGTCTATTCCATGCATCCATGCCGTTATTTCTATTTCATCCATCAGTTTATTTTGTGAAACGTTAGATTCCACATGTAAGTGAGATGATACGATATTTGTCTCTCTCTGACTGGCTTATTTCACTCAGCAAAATCATCTCAGGTCCATCCATGCTATCACAAAAGGTGAGATCGCTTCCTCCTCCTTTTTTTCTTTTAACAGCCAAATAAAGGAACACTTCATTTTAACTGCACAAACTAATCAGAGCTGTGACTAATCAGAGCTGTCCTATGACAGCTGCCAAATTGCGACAATCAGACAAGTTACGTGGGTCCTCAGTAGAAGACAAGGTGAGCATGTCGTTAGTCCACTACGAACCCCTTTAGGTGAACGACTGAGGCCACACTGCACAGAATGGGCCTGAACTGCCACTGCCCATCACCTTATAGCTTGGATTCCACTGAAAATAACCATCCGGTGGGGATCCTGGTCTTCCCTGGGTCCTTTTATTCTGAAGATGGACAGGCTTCTATAGTGGATTCAATGGTAGCCCCAACAAGGTATGTGTATGTCTTAACCATCAGACCTATGAATGCACTTTATTTGAAAAAGGGGTCTTTGCAGATGCAATTGAGTGAATAATTACAAAATGAGACCATCTTTTAAAAAAATATATATATTTTTATTGATTTCAGAGAGGAAGGGAGAGGGAGAAATAGGAACATCAATGACGAGAGAGTATCATTGATTGCCTCCTGCCCACCCCACACTAGGGATCGAGCCTACAACCCCGGCATGTGCCCTGACCAGGAATCGAACCTGACAGGTGAACACTCAATCCCTGAACCACGCTGCCCAGGCCACAATGAGACCATTTCAATTTATGGTGAGAAGACACACACAAGAGAAGGCCAACTGAATATGGAAGCAGAGACTGCAGTGATGCAACCACAAGCCAAAAAATGTCTAGGACTGCCAGGCAGCTCCCGTGCTGAAGTGGCAAGGAAGGATTCTTTGCTAGAGCCTCAGGAGAGGGCCCTGTGACACCCTGCTCTTGGACAGCTGGCACCCAGCACTGTGCAAGAATACGCTGCTGTCACATAAACTCACCAGCTTCTACTTGAGCTCTAATTCTCACCAGACTCCTGAGCTTTAACAAAGGACCCATGTGCCTCCTATCCTCTTGCTTTTACCAAACAGGAAGTGCCTGCCCTAAGCCCGCCTTTAGCTGGTCACTCTCCGTGCAAGGACTCCACTCTGCAACTTCAAAGGGCCTGGTCTCCTCCTCCTTTTTTCCTCTTTGTGCAAACACGCTCTCACAGCCACCCGTCTTAAAAAAAGGTCCTCTGCAAACTCACATCACCTTTGACCCCACCCCCACTTTTCTGGGCCTCATGACAGCAAACTTCACAAAAAGAGTTGTCTATAACCAGCCTCCATTTCTTTGCCTTCCACTTACCCACTCCAAGCTGGCTTCTGTCCCCATCGCCTGTGGTAAAAGTTCCCCACATTACAGCCAGTTCCATGCTTAAAACCCTCCACTAGAGAATGGTCATTTATGACCCAACTCTTTACACCCCAGAGAAACAAAGTACGCAGATGTATAAAGAGGAAGAAATAGCCCCCAGAGATGACAGTAGGAGCGGACTTGTGAACAGCTGTATTTCACAAATTTCTAGACGCTGGAAGAGGGCCGTGTTGACTAACAGGAGAGAGCAGAATGTACTACACAGGAGCCACAAAGGAGGCGAGAACCCCGAAGAGGTTCTTAGATCAGAGCAGACTGGGGGCGAGCAGTGCCCCTCAGCCTGTCTCATGTCATACTCGTCACCGGGAGGGCGTTGCTGACCATCATATTCTGACCCGGTAGGTCTGGGGTGGACACCTCCAGCAGGTTTCCAGGTGAAGCTGATGGTACTGGGCTAGTCGATGGAGCTCTCTGAGTGGTAAGGTGCCACTTCCTCTCACAGGCGAGAAATCAAACGGTCTTTCCCAATCAGTGGCTGGACCCTTCCCTCCCTCCCAGGACTGCTGGAGTGGCTGGGAGCAGCCCAGGTGAAGTCCACCTCGTTCTGGCCTCTGAGGGCTGACCCCGTCTAATTCCCCGCAAAGCCAAGGCTAAATGTTGGTCAGCCTGCTCTGTCCTGTTCCTCACAACTCCTACTCCGACCCTCCACTCTGGGGAGGGGCCCTGCGGAAAACGGACAACTCCCAGAGCAGGAGCCGTGTGCCCGATAACCAGGCCTCTTGTCTCCAACCCAAACGGCTCTTCAGAATCAGGGGAAGAGACCCAGCAACATGGAAGAAAAACAAATTCTGTCCACTGACGAGAAATTCCAGAAGATAACACAGCCGTAAAACCAGGACAAAAACGTCCAGAACAAGAAAGAAACAGACAGATGATAAAAGAATCCAGAGATTAAAAATGGGTTAGTTACAAACACAAAGAAACAGTGGGGCACTGTTTACAATAGGAAAAGACGGAAAGGGACCGAAATGTCCATCCTCAGGAAGCTAATGGCTAAAGCATGGCTGATCTGTACAACAGAGTCTACGCAGCAGGAACGAAACACACAAAAAAGAAAATGAAGAAGGGAAAGTCCTACACTGCCATAATCAGGTGTGTATCTATGCTGATAGGGCGCGGCCTTCAGGACAGACTAAGTGAGAATAAACTGAAAACAAGATGTAAGCCCGACCATGTGGCTCAGTGGTTGAGCATCGACCTACGAACCAGGAAGTCAAGGTTTGATTCCTGGTCAGGGCACAGGCCTGGGTTTCGGGCTCCATCCCCAGTGGGAAGGGGGCGGGGGACGCAGGAGGCAGCCAATCAATGATTCTCTCTCATCACTGATGTTCTTATCTCTCCCTTCTTTGCTGAAATCAATAACATATTAAAACAACATATTAAAAGATGCAATCCAGTATATCCAGCATGCTAATTTTGTGTGTAAGAAAGGAGAAAGAGAATTATTGGCTTATCTTTGCAAGAGGAAACCATAGAAGGATGAGCAAGAAACCGATAAAAACAGTCACCTATAAAGGGGTGAGGGAAATAGGATCAAGGGGATAAAGATGAAAATGTGACTTCTGAGTATACCTTTCTATATTGGTTTGGTGCGTTTTTTTTAAAAATTCAGGCCTATTATACTAGACATCAAATTGCATTTCAATAAATATAATCAGGACAAGTATAACAAGATAATTACAAAAACCATACACATTTACATGTACATAAAATGTGTGTATGAACCATTAATATAAACACCACCACAATCATAACTTTTTGTTATTCCACTAATATAAAGGATCACTACTATAATCGTAACTTTCTGCTATTCCACAGTCAAACTAAACAAAGATCAATTAAGTAGCAATTCCCTGTATTACATTAGGCATGATTTTCAAACCATTAAATTCTTTATGTATCCCCAAAACAGGGAAAAAAGCAAACCACAAAATGACAAATAAACCTAACTACATATCAAATCAATAACATAACCACACAGAAAAGAATTATTCTAAGTGACTTTTCCCCAACATATTGTAAAGAAAAATTCGAACATACAGTATAATTGAACGAACTGTATAAAACACCCACATATACTCATCACCTAGATTCTACCGATGTTGACATCATTCATCCATCCATTAATTCTTCCTATTCTTGAAGCATTTTAAAGTTCACACACCAGTTCACATACACTACTGCATGCATATCATTAATTAGAGTTGAAAATGCATGTCCTTTTTTTCAGGTAAAGTTTACATCCAGTAAAATGACAAATCTTAAGTCTATAATTTGATGAGTTCTGTCAACTGCATGCACCTGTATAAGCTAAACCCTTTTATCAAGACAGATGTCACCAGAGCCATATTAAGTTCCCTGGTACTACTTCCTAGTCAGCCCCACTCCACACCATCAACAACATTTGGTGCTGTCAGTTTTGGCCACTGTGGCGGGTGTGTACTATTATTTCATTGTGCTTTAATTTGTATTTCTTTTTTTTAAATTATTTTATTGATTTTTTTACAGAGAGGAAGGGAGAGGGAAAGTCAGAAACATCCATGAGAGAGAAACATCGATCAGCTGCCTCCTGCACACCTCCTACTAGAGATGTGCCTGCAACCAAGGTACATGCCCTTGACAGGAATCAAACCCGGGACCTCTTAGTCCGCAGGCCGACGCTCTATCCACTGAGCCAAACCAGTTTCGGCTAGTTTGTATTTCTTTGATGACTAATGTTGAACACTTCCTCATGAGTATATTGGCTGTAATTCAGAGGCCATAATTTGTGAAGTATCTATTAAAATCTTTTCACCTTTTAAAAATAGGTTGTCTTTTTACTATTGAGTTGTAGGAGTTCTTTATATATTGATAGAAGTCCTTTGTCTGATATGACTTGTCTTAACTATTTTCTCAGTGACTTTTCGTTTTCTTTTTCATATGTTTTAATTGATTTGGAGAGAGAGAGGAAGAAAGGGAGAGAGAGAGGCAGTTCGCGTGCCTGCCACATGCACCTCTACCAGGGATCGAGCCAGCAATCTGGGCATGTCCCTGACAGGGAATCGAACTGGCAATCTTCCCATGCCCGGGACGACACCCAAACGGCTGAGCCACCCAAAGGCTTAAATTAATTCTGATGTATGGTATGAAATAGTGTTGTGCATTAAATTGTGTCTTCCTCAAAAAAGACACGTCCTAATCCCAGTACCTATAAATGTGACCTTATTGGGAAATGAGGTCCTTACAGATGCAATTAACTAAGATGAGTTTATCCTGGAGGAGGGTGGGCCCACATTCCAATACGACTGGTGTCCTTATGAGAAGACAGCTATGTGAAAACAGACACACACAGAGAATGCCACATGATGAGGAAGGCACATACTAGAATGATGCAGCCGCAAGAAACACCAAGATTCTTAGCAAACCACCAGAAACTAGAAAGAGGCAAGAAAGGATTCCCCTTGTCTGGAATCGAACCCCGGATCCTTCAGTCTGCGGGCCAATGCTCTATCCACTGAGGCACACTGGCTAGGGCCAACAGCAAGTATTTTGCCACCATTTGAGGTACTCATTATACCAACTCCTTATTCTAGAATTCGGTAATTAACTTAGTAATTAAAGGCAAAGATTTAGCATTTATACTGCCTTTTTAGAAGGATATATAGTTCCTCCTTATCTGATGAAGTTCTTTACTGAATGCCAATATTGAAAGTACAAGAGATGACAGAACCCATCATTTGTAACACCGATGTAATAATAGCTGCAGGCAAGGATCATCAATGAATGCTAAAATCAGTAGGTGAATGGCTGCTGGGCAACAGGATCTTCATATGGTGCCAAAGCATCACACCACAGGTTACTTATCAATTACAATTGGAAAACTGTATATTCACAATGGAGAGATTTGGCAGTAACCTCCTCCTTCAACCAAGTGGGAAAATGTAGCATCAAGAACCACAGGAGAACCAATCAGTCTGATGCTAATACAAAATACTCTTACCCCAAATGTTTACCTGAACAAACCCGCATATATAACCTTTCATTTACAATTAATGTAAGGGATAAACAGGAAAAGAAACACATCTAAAATGTGGGTCTTCTGTAAGACAACTGGGCTGGTGCTTCATAAAGTCAATGTCACAGGTGGACTGGAGGTAGGGAGGCTGTTCTTGTTAGAAGAAACAAAGGAAGCATATGCAAAAGCAAGATATAAATCTTAATTGGTTACTGCCTGCCCCACCCAAAAAACAAGCTATAAAAGACACTTGGGGTAAATTACAATTTAGAACGGCTGTCTGATAACATTAAAGAATTACTGTTAACTTTTCTTTTTTTTTTAAATATATTTTATTGATTTTTTACAGAGCGGAAGGAGAGGGATAGAAAGTCAGAAACATCGATGAGAAACATCGATCAGCTGCCTCTTGCACGCCCCCTACTGGGGATGTGCCTGCAGCCAAGGTACATGCCCTTGACCGGAATCGAACCCGGGACCCTTCAGTCCGCAGTCCGATGCTCTATCCACTGAGCCAAACTGGTCTCGGCATTACTGTTAATTTTTCAAGATCTACTTGAGACATTATGCTTATATTGGAAAATGTCCTGATTTTTAGATGTTTGCTGAAGTACTCAGGGATGAAATACCACACTGTCTGCGAATTCCTTTCAAAGGGTCAGCAAAAGGATATAAAAATGCACACAGCAATGCAAACTAAGCAAATATGTCAAAATGTCAACAACTGATTCTATGCAGTGGACACACGGGCTTCACACTAAGTTAGAAAAAAAGGATTGGGCTGAAATAAAGAATTTAGCAGAAAAGGTAGAAAATAAAGTCTAGGAAATATTACAAAATTCAGAGCAAAAATTAATAAATGGAAAACATGAGGGAGGATCAAAACAGAGGACCAATGTAATAAGTCCAGAATTAAGTGAGCAGGAGTCTGCATAAGAAAGGAAATAAAAGAATAGACGCCAACATATTTTTTGAAAGACTTGACAATAGACAAAAGTATTCTCCAGGGAAGAAGAGAGGAAAGAAAACCACCTACAAAAGAACCACAACTAGTTTGTTTCATTAGTGACTCTGCATGCTAGAAGACAATGGTAGCAAATGCCTTCAAAGTTTGGAGGGAAAATAACTTTTTTTTCTTTTCTAATATTGTCTTTATTTTTATTTAAAAAATCTTTATTGTTGAAAGTATTACATATGTCTCCCTTTTCCCCCACTGACCCCTTGTAGCCCATCCCCACCTCCCACCCTCTACCTTAGGCCTTCACCAACCTATTGTCTGTGTCCAAGGGTTATGCGTATACAAGTTTTTTTGGTTTATTTCTTCCCTCTTGCCCACCCATCCCAGTCTTCCTTTTGAGATTCGACAGACAGTTTGTTCCATGCTTCGATGTCTCTGGATCTATTTTGTTCAACAGTTTATTTTGTTCATTAGATTCCACATATGAATGAGATCATGTGATATTTGTCTTTCTCTGACTGGCTTATTTCGCTTAGCTTAATACTCTCCAGGAAAATAACTTTTAACCTTGGAATCCTATTGTTAGCCAATCAAGTAGAGGAGCAAAAGAAAGGGATTTCAGCCCTAGCTGGTTTTGCTCAGGGGGTAGAGCGTCAGCCTGCGGACTGAAGGGTCCCAGGTTTGATTCCAGCCAAGGGCACATGCCCGGGGTTGCCAGCTCGATCCCCAATAGGGGGTGTACAGAAGGCAGCCAATCAATGATTCTCTCTTTCATCATTGATGTTTCTCTCTCTCCCCTCTCCCTTCCTCTCTGAAATCAATAAAAATGTGATTAAAATGAATCTCAACATTTAAAAAAAAAAAGAAAGGCATTTGAGACATGCAGTTACTCAGAAGACATGTCTGTTATAAGGCTTTTGGCTGCAAGTAAGAGAAAAGCCAATTCAAAATAGCTTACAAAATTCAAAAGTGTGTTCTGTCACATAACTGGAAGCCCAGAGCTGGGGTTCCTCCTGTCTCTCTACTCCATCATCCTTGGCGAGGAAGCGCTGTCCTCAGGCTTGGTCCCTCGCTCTGAGGTTACCGAGTTGCCAGCAGCACCTTCCTTGTTTACAAAGCAGCCTCCTCTGAACATGCCACGAAGCCCCTCCCTTAGCAGGAGCGGACCCACTGAGGTCTCCGGCCCAGCTTTAGTCACTGACAGTTCCCTGCCAAGGGAATGCAATGTGTGGAATGACTTCAGGATCCTTCCTAGAGTTGGGAACAACGTGGAAAGGTGAGTGACAGCAGGGTTCTATAGAGATTGGACATGGGTAAGAAACAGTGTCCATTCCAGTTTGCTACCCATGCCCCCGCTCTTGGCAGATTATTTGAAGAGGTATCCCAGAAAACAAGGAGAAAACCAAGTGAGAGGTACGGGTTCGGTGAAACAGTAGCTCCAACCCCAGAGCTCAGAGAAGGGGAAATCCGGGGGGCGGTGCACACAAGCTTCGAGGGCTAATACTTGTCCAGACTGCAGGCTACCGGAGCGAGCGCTGAGAGGAAGGCCTTTCAGGGTGAGAAACGCAGAGCGGCAGGAAAGGAATGGCGTGGCTGAGAGCGTTTTTACAAGATTAGGAAACAGTATTAAACAAAAGTGAAAAGCAATCAGAAGTAGTGGGAAAAACAAAGGACTGTACAAGAAAGCCAAGGTTCAAACATAAAGCAAGAATTTTAAGCAGGTGGTAGTCTAAGAAAGGGGGCTTGTGATTCCAGACCTATAAAGAAATGCAACTCTCACATTCACGACTACGCCTTGTGAACAGTAGTGACGGATGTGTAACAATGTCAATGATGTGGACTTGCTTTCAACTTTAGAATTAACCTATGACTGCTGGATGTGGATGCAGGGCAGGGCATAAACTTAGCAATTGTAAGAATGGAAAGTGATCAAGTATAGCTTTTACGAGGCAGAAGTGGGGGGGGTGTAGAAGAAAAATCGGGTCATTAGTATCCTCATCTTATACAGAGAGAAGTGCCATTTGGACTAAAATAGATGGGACAGGAACCACTGTTCAAAGTTATAGAGAAAATGTGATTATGAATCTCAACATGGGAGGTGATGTAAACTAAGTCATTCTCTTTCATTAATCCTCACCAGAGGATGTTCCCCCCCCCCGCCCCCAGCCCCCAAATTGATTTTTAGGGAAAGTGGGAGGGAGAGAGAGAGAGAGAAAGAGAGAAACATCGATGTGAGAGAGACACATCTATTGGCTTCCTCTCAAATTCACTTCAGTTGGGTTTGGGGATTTAGCCTGCAACCAAGGAATTTGCCCTTGACCGGAATCGGGTCCGTGACCCTTCAGTCTGCGAGCTAACACTTCAACCACTGAACCAAATTGGTCAGGGCAGTCACCCTCTTTCATTTTAGGGAGCTAGTATTAGCCACCAAAGTTGGCAAGTGAAGAAAAATGTATAAGCATATAATTTAGGTTTTCTTAATTTTTTTATTGATTTCATAGAGCAAGGAAGAGGGAGGGCGAGAGATGAACATCAGTGATGAGAGAGACTCATAGACCAGCTGCCTCCTTCATACCCCCCCCCCCCCCCCGACTAGGGATCCATCCCCCAACTCAGGCATGTGCCCTTGACCAGGACCCTTCAGTCTGCAGGCCGACGCTCTATCCACCCAGGGCAGAGTTTAGTTTTAAAGGTAACCATCAAAGAAACAAATAGAAAACAGCTAAACGCTGTCGTCTCTGGGTCATGGAACAGGAATGGGAAGAAGTAAACTGTTCTTTTCACCATAACCTCTTTTGAGAGAGGTTATGTTATTGAGTGGCTGTAATATTTTGATAAAAAACTCAAAATCCAAACCTAACCCTCAATACTTTCCTACTGCTCTGACATTAACAAAAAAAATCCTGCACCAAGCCTGTCAACCTTTCTGGCCGCATCTGTCACCCCCCTACCCCCTCACCGCCCCAAATCCTGCTCTGCTCCAGCCACACAGGGCTTAAGAGCCTCAGATGACTAAGCTGCTGCCAGGCTTGAGGGGAGAGGGTGCTTCACACGCATTTATCCTTTGGGGAAAAAGCCCTCATCCACTCTGCACCTTGCTTAGTACTTCTGTCCCCCCTTGATTTCCAGCTTTAGCATTGCCTCCTCACCCCTCCCAAGGCTGGGCTGTTCCCCCTTACACACGATCACAGTGAGCCCCGCGTGCTTTCCCCTCCAGAGCACTTAACCTGCTGTAATTGCATAATTACTTGGGAAATATTTAAAGTCTGTCTGTCCTGCCAAACTTAGGCTCCATGACGAAAGGTGCCACTAATCTCTGCCTGGGGTACCACAGACACCGGCCTCTGTGGAACGAATGGCTGGATGACAGGCTGATAAACTGCAGACCCTTTGGCCCGGGGCAGCAAGGAACTCAGTACTCACACTGAACAGCACTGGCCAGCTGAAAAACGCTACTAAACGCGGAACAATCCCATCGTTCAGAACTGTCGTTTTAACCAACAGTCTTAACCAACAGTGTGCGCGTGAAGAGGCGGTTCAATATGTCACCCGAAGTCCGGCTGCATCCGAGAGGGGACCTGTGGTTTGGGTGGAGGGCTGAGCAGCAGAGATGGTTCTGGAGTACCTTGCTGGTGAATTAGAGGATGGTGGAGGAAAGAACAGAATCAAGGACAACTACTAGAATTTTTTATTGGTAACTAGGTGGATACTGATGTTGTTTACTGAGACATATGTGAAGCAGATTTAAATGGGGGGGGGAGAGCAAGAGTTCTGTTTGGGACTTGTTAAGTCTGATGTCTATTAGCAACTCAAGTGGAAATACTGAAGAGGACCTCCAATGCGGGGCTGAAGAGGGAGGTTAGAGATACGGGCACAGAGAAACCACCAGCGCATTACTGTACCTGCCATTCAGAGCAATGAAAACACAGACACAATGGAAATGCCTCTAATTAAGTCAAGGCATAACTACCAATGAAATGTCAAGTGGTCATTAAAAATGATTGTATAAAGACATTATCCAGATGTGATCTATCTGTAGAGAGCAGGTTTATGAGCAATTCTTAATGTTCCTCTTCTTACATTTTCTAAAATTTTTTTTCCATCAGGTATTACTTTTGTAATTAGAAACTACAATTAAGTTATTTTCCTTTTAGGGAAAAGTGATGATACAAGCCTGATTTTTACTGGCATGTGTCACTGAGGAAAGAAAGCAAGTTACAACTGCACATACTATATGATCCCATTTACCTAAAACAATATGTATGCGTATTAAGAATTCTTAAGCAGTTTTAGTTGCATTACATTTTACGTGGTATCCATAAAAGAAAAGGGGGGTTCATAAAAATGTTTGATACCATAATTGGAACTAAGCTTTAACTGCCATCGTATCTCCCTTCACTGCACTTGTGCTTTGGGGATTTCCTTGGTCTCTTTCCCCCACATACTGACTACTCAGCGCTGGCTGTTCTTCTATTTGTAGTTGCATGGTATAATGTACACAATAGGTGTGTGTTTTTAAAAAAAACACACACACTTTTTAAAATTGATTTTAGAGAGAGGAAGGGACAGGGATAGAGAGATAGAAACATCGATTGGCTGCCTCCTGCAGGCCCCCCACTGTGGACTGAGCCTGCCACCTGGGCATGTGTTCTGACTGGGAATCGAACTGTGACATCCTGCTTCATAGGTCGACACTCAACCACTGAGCTACACCAGCCAGGCACAATAGGCATTCTTTTTTTAAAATTATTATTATTTTAAATATATTTTATTGATTTTTTACAGAGCAGAAGGGAGAGGGAAAGTCAGAAACATCGATGGGAGAGAAATATCTATCAGCTGCCTCCTGCACGCCCCCTACTGGGGATGTGCCCGCAGCCAAGGTACATGCCCTTGACCGGAATCGAACCGGGGACCCTTCAGTCCGCAGTCCGATGCTCTATGCACTGAGCCAAACCGGTCTCGGCACAATAGGCATTCTTAATCTTTTTTTTGCCATGATCCTTTTGGCCCTCTGAAGCTGCCCCCCTTTAGAAGAATGTTTCTATTATTTTTTTAAAATACATTTTTATTGCTTTCAGAGAGGAAAGGGAGAGGGAGAGATATATAGAAACATTCATGATGAGAGAACCACCGATTTGCTGCCTCCTGCATGCCCCCACTTGTTGCGGGATCGAGCCCACAACCTGGGCCTGCACCCTGAACCGGCACTGAATCCGGGACCCTTCAGTCCGCAGGCCGGCGCTCTGTCCCACTGAGGCGCACTGGCTAGGGCAAGAATGATTTGAAACGCAGAAAATAAATGCAGAAAAATTTATTAACAGCCTACTTTGAGAACTGGAGCTAGAGTAACACGGGCTTCTTCAGTAAACCATTAAATATCCAGATCTAGAGGTAGGCCAAACAACTACTCAAAGTCTGAAGGGGTGACGAGCACAAATATTTCAAAACATCTGCAACTATAATATGATAGCACTTTGCCCTCCATTGGTGACACAGTCACGGGCACTCCTGACACTACCACAGTCTGTTGCCTACTGAAGGAAATCTGAATTTTCAGTGAGACGTTGGGGAAAATAAAGGTGGAGTGTTTTGCCCAGTAAAGGTCACAGAACCGCTGAATTCTCAGAGCCCTCGGTCTAGAAAGGTACGCACCAAATGGTAACAGCAGTTTCCTCTGCATGGAATTTCCATATGCATCTAATATTTTTATATGTTACTTTGTAATTGAAAAAATAAACACCATATTTCTGCTTGTTCGCTTTGTGTTAAACAACCCAGAAGAGTGACTAAGAAATTTTACACAGTTGCTTACAAGCTACGTTATTTTTAATAGGGTGATACCACTGAAAAAAAGACTTTCAACCTTCCCTAACCACTTAGGTATTGAGGACTTTAATCATTCCCATGTTCTTGCAAATCTAGAAAAAAAATTCACTAGAATTATTTACTCTAGAGTTAAAAGGAATAAAAAGACAAACTTGTCACAACTGCAGACGTATGTCTGGTTTTTTTTTTTTTTGCAAGTGTTATTCCCAAAACAGCTGAAAATATTAGAGCAAATTAGTACTTAATATGGACTAATACCTTCTGTTGTTTACAAAAAACACGAAACCCAGAAACACATGAAAATTTATATTTAAAAAATAAGTTAGTAAATACGCATAAAGAAATTTAAAATATAACCTGTCAAAATAATGTCAAAATTTGACCTGGCTGGTGTGACTCGGTTGGTTGAACGTTGTCCTGTGTGCCAACAGGTTGCCGGTTCAATTCCAGGTCAGGGTGCATGCGGAAGACAATCAATTGATGTTTCACTCTCACCTTTATGTTTCTTTCTCTCCCTCTCTCTAAAAATCAATAAAAATGTATTTAAAAACAAAACAAAAACTTAACTACCACTGGAAGCCTCAGAAAAACCAAAATGCTTTAAATATTTTCAAAAATAATTCACACACATACAAAGTTCATGCTTAAAAAGGCTCAAGTTCATATTTTAGCAGGAATACGGAATGCTGCAAAGGAGATGAAAACAAAGAGAAATGTGCATATCTTAGAAGCCGGCTTTGCTTTCTTTCAAATCTAAAAATAAAACCTTTAAACTGCCCTATTAATAAGTCTAGAAAATGGATGCCTTTTTTTTGAGGAAAGCTTTAACAAACACAGAAATAAAAATATCTTCTCAGTTAATGGGACCAAAGGATGTAAACATAAGCCAGATGTCAATCCTCATTTATCTCCAATTCCATTCAGGCTCTGAGATAAAGGCGCTTCTACAGCACAAGGACATACACTAAATGAACGTGTGCACAGAGCAACACCACCAGGCCCAGAAGCCAAGTACTAGTGGAAAGAATAAGTTGCAAAATGTTGCATCTACAACCACCCTGTAAGTGTGCAAAAGCACTTTGGAATGGCATATGTGGCCTATGTGTAACAGCATAAAGCTTTCATGGAGCGGGGAGACCATCCCCATCACCTCTGAGGAACAGGCTGCCTTGGGGGGGGGGGCAGGGCAGCAAGGACAACCACAGGCTGGGGTTCTGCAGCAGCTGTCACATCTGAGTTTCAGAAAAGGAGGCTGATGTAAATTGGACAAACTGTTAACATTTCCCAAGTCCGAGTGAAAAGTCCCCGAGTAGCTACCACTGTGAAGGCCTGCAGGATAGCAGGACTTCAAAGGCAGGCACACGGATGGGCAACGAGGAAGGCTCCGATGCCATCTCCTCAGGCCATGCTGGCAGCGGTTACAGTGGGTCATCCACAATGGCTCGTCAGGGTGGACCTGATCCTTGACAAGCCAGGAGCAAGCTTGCTTACGCCCTGCTTCCTTCACGATGAAAGTCTTGGGTAAAAAAAACAAAATTCAAAAAACAACAACAGAACTAAGCAGTGAGTTCGGCACCATAGTTGACTCACGCACCACACAATCAATCTCTTGCTTTCTCATACTGAAGATCAGAAAATAAAGTGTGTCGAAGAAGGGAAAGCCTTCTTCTCAAGGGTCTTCCAGGGTCTCCTGGAGGGGGAGTGGAAAGAAGGAAAGTTTCACGAAGGAACCTGGAGCGGCACCCCTCAGGGCCTGACGGGTGGGCGGGATGGCAGCTCAGGGAAGACGGCCTCCAGGGCAGTGAGGGGCAGAAAGGGGGCACAATGGGTGCCAGAGCGCCTCACATTACCTCCTGAGGCTTGGGAGCATCTTCAAGTATGCTGCAGCTTGGAGAAAAGCTGAGACTATTCAGCACAGCTGGTAAGGCTGTGTCAGACTCCCTACCAGCACCCTGCGAGCAGAGCCAACCCGCAGCTTGACTTGCTCCGCCTGTGGCATTCACCTCCACCCCAAACTCCTCAGACCCATCCAAACAGTTCTCTCTGGCCCCGGCTTCCAAATACACTGGTCTCTCCTCCACTTACACTTGCTCAGAACTAAGCTAATGTCTTGGGGGTCCCTTCTGAAAGAAGTAACTTCCCTCATCCCACTCCCATGTCTAGATGGGACCCCTCTTAAATTTATATGCGCCCTCAGTGGCTAGTACTTCTCCGTTGTAGTGTTCAGCCCCCTTTAGAGCAGTGGCCTGTCTGTCTGAATCTTCCTTTAGACCATTAAGATTACTAAGGGTTGCCCTGACCGTGTGGCTCAGTGGTTGAGCGTTGACCTATGAGCCAGGAGGTCACAGTTAGATTCCGGGTCAGGGCACAGGCCTGGGTTACGGGCTTTATCCCCGGTATGGGGGGCATGCAGGAGGCAGCCAATCAATGATTCTCTCTCATCACTGATGTTTCTCTCCCTCTCTTCTTCCCCCTTCCTCTCTGAAATTGATAAAAATGTTTATTTTTAAAAAGATTACTAAGGGCCAAAGCCAGTTTGGCTAGTGGATAGAGCGTTGGCCTGAGGACTGGGGGGTCCTGGGTTCGATTCCGGTCAAGGGCATGTGCCTTGGCTGCGGGCACATCTCCGGTGGGGGGTGTGCAGGAGGCAGCTGATCGATGTTTCTCTCTCATCGATGTTTCTGACTTTCTGTCTCTCTCCCTTCCTCTCTGTAAAAAAATCAATAAAATGTATTTAAAAAAGATTACTAAGGGTTAGAGACAGTCCCTAGCATCTAGGACAGTAACTGACATCTAATATATGCTCAATTGGTATAGGGCAGTGGCCAGCAAACTGCGGCTCATGAGCCACGGTTGGCCGCTCTGTTGACGAATGAGTTTGCCGACCACTGGACTAGACTAATGTTACCACTGAGGTAGAAGCTGTGAGGATTAGGCAATTGTGGCAGATTGTGTGCAAAGAGGTAAAGGGTGGTATATGACAGTGGCTGGCAAGCTCATTAGTCAACAGAGCGGTAACCCGCAGCTCGCGAGCCACATGTGGCATAGGGAAAATGAGTAAAGTATTGCAATGTAAAGAGCGCAACAGTGAAGGAGAAATGAAGCAACAGCAATCTGGTCCAGCGGCCACGAAGACTTTTCAACTCTGAGTCCCAAGGAGCCACTGCAAGTTAGAACAGTACCAAAATGAATGTTCCATTTTCTTCAAGATTCACAAATGAGAACTGGCCGCGTGCCTCTTGCCAGCGAAAGGGTCCTGCCTCACAGGTTCTGCTCCCATCTGATGAAATGGGAGCTTCTGACTTTTTCTGTCTGGTGCTGTTATGAACTGGCTTCCTAGACTACTTAACAACGCTCTGATCGCTTCACATGGCCTTGCAATCATACATTTGCATGCTTATCTACGCATATGTAGTCTTTTCTTTAAAACCAAGCAAGTAAAAGGCTACCCCTGATTTAGCAATATCTATCAAAGTTTAAAATGCATATACCTTTCTTTGATCCAGCAAGTCCTATCTCTAGGAATTTCTCCTACACATATACTTGCTATAAGCAATATGGCATATGCAAAAGACTAGTCACTGCAGCTTTAACAAAGTTAAAAACACCGGAAACAAAAACATCCACCAATAGAAAACTAGTTAAATTACAGTGAATCCATATAATGGACTACTAAACCAGCCCTTTTAAAAAGAATGATACGTGCCCCGGCCAGTGAGCCCAGTGGTTGGCGCATCAGACCACACACTGAAGGGTCACAGGTTCCCATTCTGCAGCGCTCATTCTGGAAGATCCAAGAAAATAGTGGATCTTCACACAAAAGTAGGTTTTAGATAATCTAGGAGGAAATTCAGAGGCTGAGAGGCAATCAATCAATGTCTCTCTCATATCAATGTTTCTTTCTCTTCTGGTTTCTTTCTCTCTCTTCCCCTCCCTTCCTTCCATTCTCTCTAAAACTTAATCAATGGAAAAAACATCCTTGGGTGAGGATTAAAAAAAACAAGAAGAAGAGAGTGATATGGGTGTATAAGAACTGATACCAAAAAATCTCCAAGATACAGTAACTAAAAAGAGCAATCACAAATGTGCACAGTATAGTGTAAACACACACACAAAAATATATACATAAACACACATCTCTCTATATAAAAGGCTAACATGCAAAATGTCCCCGCAGGAGTTTGACTAGTTCTATCACTCGCTATGACACGCACTGACCACCAGGGGGCAATGCGGAATGAAGAAAGGCCCTGGCTAGCTGCTGGGGAAGGGAAGCCCAGCCAGCAGCCGAAAGGTCCTGATAGGCCATGATTGCTGGCCAGGCCCTAGGGACCCTACCCGTGCATGAACTTCATGCACTGGACCTTTAGTACAATATATATAATAATATGGGGTAACCCATTTCATAGAGACAGAACGTGTAAGGGTGATTGCCAGGAGCAGGGGGAGGAGGGAGGAATGGGGACTAACGGTTTAATGGGACAGTTTCACTTTTGCGAGATGAAAAGGGTTCTGGAGATGCATATTGATGATGATGGCTGCACGACAATGAGAATGTACTTAAGGTCACTAAATGTACACTTAAAACGTATAAAATGGTAAGTATGATATGTATTATACCACAATTTAAAACACACACACACACACACACACACACACACACACACACACACTGGTAATGATGGCTGCCTCCAGGGACAGAAATGGATATCCGGGACAAGATGACAAGGAAATCTTTTATCACATAACCTTTAATACCACATTTTTCATTCTGTACTATATACTCAACTATTCAAAAAACCTGCAAAAATAATTTTTAAAAAACCCAGCCTTATATAAGAAGCCTTTTCCTTAATCATTTATACCCTTTTAAAATAAAAAATATTTTCAATACAAATCAGGATTTCACTTCAGTTTTGTGGGTATTTATTAGATTTAAATAATGCAAGTTATAAAAAATTACACTTGTTCTCCTAAGATTATATTCACCAAAAGCCTGTCTTTATATTTATCAGCCTTTACAGGAAAGCTTCAAAATCATCATAGAAGAAAATTACCATTTTTATCAGTACGTAACTTTTATTCTATCATAACAATCAAGCTGGCTGAATATAGAACTGTTTCAACAGCAAAAAGCCCTCATCATAATTCAAGACAAAAATCAGCCTGCAATTACTTGAGTTATAAAACAACTATGCTTTATGTTGCAGTCTACCCTAAAGCTAAAACATATGTCAGAATCAAACACACACACACAACCATAGCCTCTAAATTTCCTCCTAGATTATCCAAAACCTACTTTGGTGAAGATCCACTATTTTCTTGAATCTTCTAGAATGAGTGCTGCAGCCAGTCAAGGAGAAGGCAGCCCTTGCAGGATCCAGCACCACCCCTGGCTCAAAGCAGGGGCTCAATTATTTGTTTGGGTGAATGAATAAATGATTATCCGCTGACAGGCTCGTCACCAAGCCTCACAAAGAAAAAATGCAGAAAGAAAGAAGTAAGAGATGCTTTGTTCACTTGAAGTCAGCACAGGAGAAAGGTGAAGACTATATTATTGGTTCACCAAATAGCTATGTCGCAACTGGCTTAAGTGGGCTCTATACCTCATTCTATTCTAAAGTTAAATATAAATTGTTATTTTTAAAAACCATACAAAAAACACAGGACAACTTACCTAGAAGGTCCTTTTGTACAGATCAAATATGCATGTGTGAATACAGCATACCAAATCAAGAAAAATGTTTTTATTGATGCTCATGAGAGGGGAAGGGGACCAAACCTGCAACCCAGACATGTGCCCTGACTGGGAATCGAACCGGCGACCTTTTGGTGCATGGGACGGCAATCCACTGAGTTACATCGGCCAGGGCTCAAGTTTTTTAGGAAAAAAGATAATATAGATGAAGATTGATGTGTTCAATAGAAGGAAAGGATTTTCCAAGTATAAAAGCAAAAGGAGAAATCATAACAGAAATCTTATATATCAAAAAGACAAGCGGAATCAAAAGATATATGATAAAGTAGGACAAAATATCTGCATGATGAAAGAGAATTATAATCCTTAATACACTGAGAGTTTCTACAAATTGACTTAAAATATCTCAGTGGAAGAATGAGTGCAGAACACGAACAGGCAAGTCCCGGAGACCAAATGCAAATGACCAACGATTACGGAGACTCAGCCTCAGTTAACAACCCAAAGAGCAAAAATGTAAATGATGGCCAGCCGGTCCTGGCAGGGCATGGGGAAGCGGCGCTTCCTCAGACTGTCAGGGCAACTGGAATAGCCACTTAGGAAGATAATGAGGTGGGACCGACAAGCAACTTCATGTCTAAGCAGTTGTTCTTCAAAAAGACTGACACGTGAGAAAGTTGAATCACTGGTGGCATCTTTAACAGGGAGCCACTGGGAAAACCAACAGGGGGACAATGCATGATAGGAAGTCAGTACTAGACTACAGCGCTGTTTAACAAAAATGAGGCGGAGAGATAAATATGTATAACGCTAAATATGTATAATACTAACCTCATTCGGTCAAAAACACAAAAGGCGCATATTTGGATAGCCTGAGAAGAAGATTCAGAAGGATCAACGCTAAGCTGTTAACATGCTTACTCTGGGAAGGGCACAGAGAGTAATAGAAAGCTTTTATTCTTTTTACTTGATACACTTCAAAATGTATGTATCCATAAAAGTATATATATTCTTTTTTAGCTTCTTTAAAAAGAAGAAAATTGGTAAGATACTAAAGACAGGCCCTGTCCTTTGAGTATTCCCTTCAAAGTTCCTTGATGCTCACTCAAACCGCTGTGCTTCCCACTCATAAGTAGTAAGAGATATTTTTAAAAGGTCTCTTCCTTTCGGTGCTTTTCAGAAGGAACTGCAGAGTCATCAGTGCGTGTTTTATAAAACCCAGAAGAAACCCATTTACCGCCCATATTACATTTAGTCCACACAATTTCTGAGACAATGCACAAAGCGCCAGCCACACAACTCCCACCAGCATAAGGACATGGAGTACAAAGAATGTCCTGTCAGCAGGGCCCACGGCACGCCCCACAGCCAAGGGGAATGACAATTTGAGTCATAGGATCAGGAGCGAAACCGAATTTGGGACTTGGCAGCGGCGTGACGCTGTTCCCTTCCCTTCCACACCTTCTGTTCTCCTCTGCCCACACACTGGCCCTCACGCGGGCTCCGAACAGGCGCGCTAAGATGTCCACACAGCTTCAGACTGAGATGTCAGAAACCACTAGAGACACAACAAAGTGTTACTTGGGAGTCTCAGCTGGAATCACAGTGGTAGCATATGTGAAAACTCGCTTTTTTTTTCCCTTAAGAAATGAAGAAAAAAAAAATCAATGAGAATGTTTTGCCTTACCACATGGAATGTTTGAAATGCAGGTGTCAAAACATCCAATGTGAAGTGGCCACGGATTTCTAAAAAGCTTGAGCTATTGAGCCTGGCGATTGAGAAAGTAAGGAACCGCTCATTTTTTATAAAACTTAAGTCCACACAAGGGCCCCAAAGTAGCCGAAAGGGTGGCTGACAGGGCCCCTGAGTGTCAGACCTCCAGCAGCTTGGATCCCCAGCTTTTCAAAAAGCATTCATTCTGCTCTAGGGCGTCAAGAGCCAGAAATGTGTCTGGGTGTTCCTTTTCGTTCCCATGGAAAGAGAGCGGCAAGTGCATGCCATTCGTGAGCCACGGGCTCCGCTGTTCCGGTGACAGCTTCCAGGGGGGCTAGCCTTCCAGGGGACCATACACCAGTCCCCGTATCTGAAAATACATGACCGCTGCTCACTAATGCTGACCAGGAAGTCATTTACCCGAAACCAAAGCAAACAAAGCGCCATGCTGAAGACCGCTGGGCCCCAGCAGCGGCGGCAGGTGAAAAGCGCAGTCAAAGCGCTCGGCTCGGCTCGGCTCGGCTCGGCTCGGCTGACCTGCCTCAAGGTGAACTGAAGTTGCAGATCACCAGTTCCGGCTCTAATCTGACGCCCGCCCCCAGATCACGCTGTGGCTACCGAGTAACCCTACCCAAACTGACCTTTCAGGGCTCAGGGAAGTGACTTTTTTTTATTATATGGCACAGTTTGGCACAGTTATGTCTTTTGTCGTTGGGGTACTTTTATACTGTCCAAGAGTAGTATATCTTTTTTTTTTCTCCTTGTTTTCATTTTTACTTTTTTTTTTTTAAAAACAGATGGCCAAACCAGGACATATACTAAAAAAAAAAAAAGGAAGGTTACTTACCTGAGCCCTAACATTCCAGCTACCATGGAATCCTGTTGGAGCTGGTCTACAGAAGCAAGATGTATTCTGGGGAGTCACATGTCACATCAAAGCAGGAACTGGTGAGTCTGTATTTTTATGGAGCCTAAAACAAAGAAAATCGTAAGTTGAAAGCCCCCATTGTGCTGCACGACCTTTTTCCCAGGGCTACTTGGGACATTTTGAAGATAAACATATAGACAAAGTACTATGCTACTTCCCAGCTTACCTAGCTAGAAACAAAAGGATAAACTTCAAATTACTGGCACATAAAACACAGTGCTGAAATAAAGGGAAGATTCGTGCGTTAGAATCGACACCATCGCAGGTCCTGCCACTTCTGAAGGACACGCTGACACTACACAGCATACTGTTAACGACAGCTTCTGGTGTTTCTTATAGCATGTCATACAGAAACACTCAGGGGTGGAATGCATGTTCAAGAGAACACGCGCCACTAATATCTCATCCTCAGAGGAACACGTGAAACCCAGAGGCAAAGTCTGCCTCCTTCTTCAAGCAGCTGAAGCTACAAGTTGCTATCACTTCATGGAGACGGGGCTCTCGCCCTGCGAGAAAAAAAAAGCAAAAGCGGTCGCAATGGAAACCAAGCGCCCCGGGGGAGCCGAAGCCACCTCCAACACGCCCAAGTCTGACTCAGAGCGATCGCTTCTTAAAAGCCTCTCAGATCAGTCAATCGCCATGTTCGACAAGCTGGGTTATTACTTTGACAGTTTCTTTTTTGCTTTGGAACACACGTTGGAAAAAAAAAAAAAAAAGGACTTTTGCCATCACATTTTTTCCCCAGCATTAAGATAGCCATCATTTCCTTGTTAAAACCTAAACTGGCCCATGTTAGCTAATCTCCGCTACCTCGCTGGCCCAAAAGTAGCGCTTTCATCTTCAGGCTCAAAAAAAAAAAAAAAAAAAAAAAAAAGCTTAGTGTGTACAACTTAGAGAGAGGCTATTCACACAATTGCTTGTGTAGTCAAACGCAGAGGAGGGGCAACACCAACCGAGTCTTTTACTTACGGCTGGTCTGTAACTCCCAGGATGGTACCTCCCATTACCTACTGAGGCGCAGGCCGCCTTACGATGCCCTTAAACAGTCGAGTCAGAGAACGCGCTGAAATGCCCGGAGCCGAGGTAAGAGTTTCACTCGGTTGGCTATATAAAAATCAAACTGGTATCCTGGCCGGGAGGTCCTGGGAAAGCCACAATTTCTCGCAGCCACGACTGTTTTTTCTACCCATACACGGAGGGAGCTGGACTGACTAGGCTCCTTCCTTCCAGCTCGGAAAGTTGGAGATGGCTGATTAACTGAAGATTTCACGGGGGAAATAAAAGAGCCGGCAGAGGAGCGCAGGGAGGTGAAAACCCAATACAGCAGTGATCTGCAGGTCCATATATATGACACCCCCAGCTCTTAGGCCGCACGGGGCCGCTTCCTCCCGCTTGCTCCCGGGAGTGCAGGCTTCTGCAGCACCAGCAAAACAGCCAGCGAGCACACAGCCACATGCCGGCAGAGCCGACACAAGTGTGCCTTGGAAAAGCTGGCAAGGCCAAGGCTTTCTTCTCTACCAGAGCAGCCACTTCGCCCTTTGAGTGGGCATGCCCTGCCCACCCCCGATTCCCGTGTCCACGCGGGTCCCCTACACACCATACCTGCCATCCAAGTGGCGGCACCGAGTTTCTAAGCAAGGAGAAGGTTTCTTGCAAGAGGAAGGCAGAAAGAAGAGAGCAGGTAAAAGGCCGAGGAGCACAACCTTCGTGTAAGCCCGAGTAAGAGGAACCCGTTTACGTCTGTCGTAACCAAAACAAGGTGGGAGCACAGTGGTGACGGTGGCAGTTTGCCTGAACGGGGCAGGTGCAGAAGCAGCGAGGACAAGGTGCTTCCACCGGAGCGGCAGTAACGCTCTCCCCGAGAAAGAAGGCTGGGCCCGGGGCCACAGGAGGCCGGCCTCACGTGGCCGCCGTCGCAGAGGGCAGTGAACACAAGCAAGCGTGCTGCCCAGCTGCCCGGCACTTGCCGCCAGTCTCGGACTGTTCTTTACCCCCGCGCGTTAGAAAACACGAGTTACTGCAACCGTCCAGTATCGTCTCTGATTCTCCCCTCCTCACAGATACTCCGGCAACCTGCCAGCAAACTGCTCTTAGCCGATTAAATATTTCCACTGATAATTCACCTTCATAAAAGACTACTAGTTCAGGACACACCGTTTATCATGCAAATAGCCCCAGGCAGGTACAGGAGCGCTGGAAACCGGCCACGAAACAGGGACTAAACAATTTTACCTCTGCTCTCCTTCATTCTAAGTTCAAGAAGCGAGCTTCTCAGTCCATCTCTGGGTGGGGGGAGGGACAGGTGGGTGGGGGCAATATAAGATCGCAGTCATCTAGCCAGTTTGGTCAAACCCCACAGCCTGCCTCCCCACCCCACTAGATTCAGCCACTCAGGGGCAGGGCAGACAGGGAAACAGATGACCCCCCCCGCCCCCCCCCCCGCGTTAGAAATTGCAAATAGTATGCAAAAATTGTGTTTTAACCCCAGCGATACAAAAACAGTTAAGGGTGTGCTGCATCCCGCTCTCTGTCAGGTGCAACAAAGTACTCTAGGTTTAAAGCATTCCAGGCAAATTTGTAACAAGAAAGAGGACAGTGTGATAAGCCAGTACTAGCAAGAAAGCCTTCAAGCTGTTAGGACATGCTGACTCCCGATGTCACCAGGAATTTTGCAGAGAAACTATACTCCGGATGCTGCCCGTGCTGTTTAAAGGGCTGGGGGGGTGGGGGGGATAACAAACAGCTAGCTGGAGCGCATCTGAGGAGGCCAGCACCCTGCCAACAGTGGCAAAACAAAGCAGAGCCCTTGTGCTGTCGCATCTCAGGTTTAGAAGTGCACACTTTGGAATCTCTGTCACGTGAGGCTTGTGGGTCTGTGTGCGTGGACAGGATGTACCTCGCATGCTACCAATGGGCACTCTGTGGCCACTTCATCAACTGCACTCGTACTAGATTGATTGTGCCCTTTGAAAGGCAGTGTTCCCTGGGCTTCCTGACTAGGATTTTAAGTGGAAGTCCTAAAGAATTCCCATTTCCCTGAATCCCAGAGGGACATTCCCCAAAGACCTAAACATGCAGACCCTGCATTTTTCATAAGGACCCAGCATATTTCCAAAGGACCCAAGAGATCAGCTCACTCTTGTTATTCACTGCCGTGGCTGACACCCAGATGACAAGTTCAGCCACAAAACCCAAACGCCTCCTCCACAGTAAATAAATGCACCCATCAACAGCGACTTTTACTACCAAGGTCCGACTAGGCTTCGTTTTTCTACTACGCCTACAACTAACTTATGAGACTTCTCCAAAGTCTAAGCCACTTAGCAACACACACGGTTTGGCTCCGAGATCGCCAACCACCCCCTGAATTTGATCCTACCGTGTCATCATTTAGGATACCGATCCCACACAGCAGACACCGCGGGTGAGCCCAGCAGACACAACATGGGAATAGCTCCGCAAAGCCCACTCCCGTTCCTGGAAAAAGAACCAGAAGCACACATCTGCCTGACCATGAGTCAGGAATATCAATGTGGTGGTGGAGCCCATTTCTGCCGTGACCAATCCACACCGAACACACAACAGAAGCGACTGCCACGCGATATGCCAGGGCAGGCTTCCCTCTCTGGGCTCCATACTCAGCAATGTCATGCACACGGTCTCCTCGGGAAGAGCACTCTTGTAAGACTCTTCACAATGCCCTCGTGAGTCTTCCGTGCAAAAGCCACAATCACACTGCCACGCCACGTACAAGTCACCTGAGTTTCAGTATGGGCGATTCGGGCACAACCCGACTGGAAAGAAAATAAACTTTCCGGGGACAAGGGACAGGAACCACCGCGACGAGATGAACTTGCCCCAGCTGGGACTGGTGATCTTCGCCATCCAAGACTACGAGAGCCCGTTACATACGATGTCCCATTGCACTTATGTAACTGGAAGATCGCCGGCGAAGGGGGGAGGATGGAAGGGCACTCCTATCCTGAGGCCACAGCATCCCCCAAAGACCCCGGGGGCGCGCTTCCACAGGAGAGCCTCAGGTGCTGCCGGACACGCAATCCCCTCCCTCCCCTCGGCTCTGGATGGGAACTGGAACAGCCTCTTTAGGATGAGTTGTGGGACCAGAAGCACAATATCTGGTTCCTTTTTGCGGGGCGACAATAATTCCCACCTACTTGTTTCCTGCTAGATGGGGAAGGAGCTCGTGGACGCCTCGCTCGCCACGGGGGCAGAAATTCATGGAATGGGCGAGAAGGAGGGGGAGGCAGAGCCGGGAGATGGGGGTGAGAGCGCAGGAGCCCTTGTGGCGCACTCTCTCGACAGGAGCCGGACTGCGCACGCGCGCCGGTGGGGGGGGCGAGTAACGGGAGAGGGGGCGCGCGAGGAAGGGAGCGGGGAGAGCGCGAGGAAGGGAGAGGCCGGGGCCGCGGGCGCGCGACGGCGCCGCGGGCCCGAAGCCCCTAGAAGGGCACGACGCACACGCAGCCCAGGACGAGTGAAGCTCTGGCGAAAGAGGCGCCCCAGGGGCTCGGGGCCGGGATGCGCGCCGAAGGCGGGAGGAAGCGGGACGCCAGGCGAAGGCGGCCCTGGGAGGCCGCGTCGAGGACGGACACCCGCGAGTGTGGGTGACGGACCGGGGGGGTGGGGGGGGGGGGGAGCCGTCACCGGCGGCGGCGGGAGGGGGAGGGTAGAGAGGAGGGACGCCATCCGCCAGCCGTGTCGCCGACCCCGCGGGCCCCTCCCGCGCCACGTCCCGCCCCTACCCCCCGCCCCTCGGCAAGGGTCCCCGCCCGCGGCTGCGGCGGTCCCACTCACAGTCTCTCCTCCTCGCCTCCTCCTCCTCCTCCGCTTGGCGCGGCAGCGGCGGCGGCGGCCATTTTCCGGACGGCTTTTACCACAGCCCTCTCTCCGAGAGGAGGGAGCGCGCGCCTCCGACGCCGGGACCCCGCACGGCCGACGTCGCGCCCCGCCCTCCCGGCCGGCATGCGCGCAGCTGCACCTGCGCGCCTGCGTCCCGCCCCCCGGCCCCCGCCGCGAGCCCGCCCGCAATTGGGTGCGATGGCCGGGGTGGGGCGGGGCCTCAGCGGCGACGCGACCAATTGGCGGGAGTTTGTGTCCATTCTGGCCAGGGAAAAGGGGGCGGGTACCCTGTCCAGCTGCCTATTGGCTGCCATTGGCCATCATTTGGTGAAAAGAGGTGGCTTTGGCACGAAGGGGCTGGTTTAGTGGGCGGAATTTGAATATTAAGGATTAATGGGCCCGTGCGGATGCTGGGGCAATTGAAGGCCTAGGCTCCAGACTCCTGGTTGCGCGGCCCTCCCTGGCTATTGACATGTTGTCCACAAGTGCACCAAGTACGCTGCAATCAGTGTTCCATTGCACCCACTTTTCCTAAATACCATCGCCTTCAGTAGAAGCAGCAAAGTTGCATGTCCTGGACCCTGATCTAGCTAAGGGACCTTGAATTAATAGGCCCATTGCATTCTTTCATCTGAGCCCGTTATGAGTCACACTCTCATAGAGGCAGGGAATAAGCTGACAACAAATCACAGCTTTGGCCTTGGTGAAACACTCTCATGGGGGAAGAGGGTACATGCCAAGCTGCATGACACTTGTCATTGTTGGATCAGATGGTTTGGTGGAGGTGTGAAGAAGGGACAGTGGGATCACAGGAGAACAGACTAAGCTCTGCCTGGAGGGGAAAGGGAAGACTTCCTAGAAGAGGTGATTTGGGAGCTAAGATCCGGCAATTCTGTTTTGTAAAAATATTTAAGAGTGTGAGAAAAGTTTTAACCAATAGGGTGTTCGGGACAAGACTGTCAAAGAGACCTTATTCTGATTCCACCCATCATCCAATTCATCCAATGCTCCTTGTGCTAGTTCTATGATTAATGAGGAATCCTCTGATTCTGAGTTGGCTCCAACCCATTCATTTATTAAACATCCAGGCACTGTTCCAGGCTCTGGATGCACAGTACTGAACAAGACAGGAAACTAACATATGGAAGATTCATACTAAACATACAAATAAGTATAATGTCACATAGTGATAAGGGATTTGAGATAGATAAAACAAGGGTGCAGGGGATGTTATTTAGATATCTAGCCCTAGCTGGTTTGGCTCAGTGGATAGAGCATTGGCCTGCAGACTGAGAGGTCCCAGGTTCGATTCCAGTCAAGGGCACATACTGTGGTGTACTGTGGTTGGGGGCACATCCCCAGTAGGGAGTGTGCAGGAGGCAGCTGACCGATGTCTCTCTCTCATCGACGTTTCTAACTCTTTATCTCTCTCCCTTCCTCTTTGTAAAAAAATCAGTAAAATATATTTAAAAAGTAAAATAAAATGAATGTTGCTATGATTTTTTAAAAAAATAAACGGTCCCAGGTTCGATTACGGTCAAGGACTGTGGGCTCGATCCCCAGTAGGGAGAGAACATTTCAGGCAAATTCAAATGTCCTGAGGGAAGATTATGTCTGTCATGTTGGGGGCTAACAAGGAAGCTTATGTGGCTAAAGAGGGCTGGGGTGTGCAGTTGGAGAAGAAGCTGGAGCAACCATGGGAACTGGGAGCTTATTCTGAGATGAGAAAGCCCTGGGGAATTTTGAACTTGGAGCTGACGTCATCAGATCTATGTCATAAGTGAAGCATGGAGAACTACCTGTGCTAGGACAACATTAGAAGCAGGAGCCCAGTCAGAGGTTCTGACTACAGTCTAGGTAAGGTGATAGTGGCTTTAATTAGTGTGGTAGCAGTGGAGATTCTGAGAAGCTGTGAGATTCAAGCTATATTTTCAAAATCAAGCAGAAAGGATTGGCTGTGGGTATAAAGAAAGAGAAGAAACAAAGTTGATTCCTGAGTTTTTGGCCTAAGTAACAGTAAAGGTATGCCTTTCACCACCATGTGCAAGTGGAGATGTTGAGTAGGTGGTTGCGTTAACAAGTAGTTAGCAAATCAGCAAACTGAACACCCAACTTGAGAAACTATAAAAGGAAAAGCATAGTGAAGCTAGAAAAAGTAGAAGAAAAATAGGATGAGCAGAAATTGATGAAGCAGAAACAAGTGATAGAATTGAGAACACAAAAGTTGATTCTTTGAAAAGCTGAAAAACAAAACCCAACCCTTTAAAAAGCTAGATGTAAGGCGAGAAGAGAGAAGTCAATTATGTATATTAGAAATGAAAAGGAGACATAGCCGACAGATACAATAGATTATACAATAGATGATTGATAACACAGATACTTTTTTGGGGCAGAGGCCGGGTACCAAATTACTTCATTTGAAGCAATGGTATCAATGAAAGACATGAGTGGATGATTTGGTACAAGTTATAGAAAAGGTGAAGGTAACTCTAACATGCACGTGCTACTTTGGTGACCAGGGAAGTCACTCCGATGGCTATGGGAAGCCAGCTTATGGCTTAGCCCTCATCACTGTGTCCCAGGATGTGCTTGTCAAAGAGAAACTCTGCCAGGCCAGTTTCAGGGGCCCCCGTCCTGCTCAAGTTGGTTATGTGGTCACCCAATTCATTGATGAATTTCACCTGTTCATTCAGGTAGTGAGTCAATGAAGTCACACAAATTTTTGTCAGTGGCCAGGTTGTGCAAGTCCAGTAGTGACTGAGTCACACTTTTTCCCAAGTGTAATGCACACTCCATTGCATTCAGCCCATTCTCCCAGTCATCATGGTCTGTTTTTTTTTTTAATTTTTATATATATCCCGAAGAAGATTCGGCCACCAAGCTGGTTCTGCAGCTTCATCAATTTCTCAGCATGTTCCCTCTCCTCATGAGGTTGGTGAAGAAGATATTTGGCAAAGTTCTTCAAAGCCACATCATCACGGTCAAAGTAGTAAGATATGGACAGGTAGATGTAGAAAACAGAGCTGCAGGTTGATCTGCCGGTTGATGGTGGCCTCTTGAGTTCTGGTGGTAGTTCTGGAGCACCTGTAAGGTGGACCCAGTCTTCATGGTGGGCACAGTGCTAGACTGCTGGCAGGGGCCTTTGGACTGTCCAAGGACGGGCACTCTGGGGAGGTGGCGGAAGGCTGGATCTGGGCAGCTGGCTGGGATGGATCAAGCTCTGGGTTCTGCCCGAGCACTGTTGAAGCAGGAAAGCACGGTGGCTCTCGGCAAAGATTGTCCAGATACGTTTTTAAAAGATATTATGCACAACTGTATGTCAGTAAATTGGAAAACATAAGCACAAGGAATAGATTTCTAGAAAAAGCACAGCTTACCGAAACTGAGTCTAGAAACAGAAAACCTGGATAGACCCTCTATTACCACAAAGAAATCGACTCTATATTTTAAAAATCTACTTCCCAAAAAGAATCAGCTCAGAGAGCTTTATGGATGAATTCTGCCAAATCTTTAATGAGTGGGTAATTCCAATCATCGACAGAAAAGCAAGCAATGTCTTGCTTTATAACTATTATAATGAGCCAAATGAAAGTATGACACCGGATGTGGAAATAGGGGTAAAAAGCCTAGACAAATAAATGGAATCCAGCAATATATAGTGATATGTCATAACCAAGATGAGTTTTATCCTAAGAATGCAAGGATGGTTTAAAATAGAAAATCAAAGTGAAGAGATTTAAGGGGAACAAACTCTATGATTATTCCAATCAATGCAGAAAAAGGACCTGGTAAAATTCAACACCTACTTATCATTAAAAAAATCTAGGCAGTGTGGCTCAGCATCGGCCTCGGAAGTGAGAGGTCCCAGGTTCCATCCCGGTCAAGGGCATGTACCTCAGTTGCAGGCTCTGGGGGAGGGCTGGTTGGGGAGCATGCAGGAGGCAACCAATCGAGGTATTTCTCTCACATCAGTATTTCTCTCTGTCTTTCCCTCTTTCTTCCACTCTCTCTAAAAAGCAATGGGAAAATATTCTTGGGTGAGGTTTAAAACACACACACACACACACACACACACACACACAGAGAGAGAGAGAGAGAGAGAGAGAGAGAGAGAGAGAGAGAGAGAGAGAGAGAGAGAGAGAAGAGTGTAACTTCCCTAATCTAATCAAAGGTATCTATAAAAAGACTTAGAGCAAACGTCATATTTAATGGAATCAAGTGGAAAGAAAGCAAGAAACAACAAGTTATACAGTACAATATCACTCATGTAAAATAAAACAAATATGTGCTTTTCCTCCCGCTCTCTTTTAACATTCATCCTTGGAGTTTCACCCTGAGGAGAAAGACCCACTAACCCCAAATGGATTCTCTGGTTCTTAGAATGCAGACATGGAAATCCAGCTAGTAATTAAAAGCTGGAAAAATAAATGGGGGAGAAAAGATTCAACTCACTCTAGCTACAAAAAATTATAAAACAGTTGGGAATAAACTTAATAAGAAAAGCTAAAATGTCTGTTAAAAAAAACTATAAAACTTCACAGAAAACATAAAAGAAGACCTGAAAAAAAAACTACTAAGGGAAGAGTTGACAATAATAAAGATGTCAATTCTTCATAAATTAATTTGGAAATTCTTTGCCTGAGTAAAAATCCAGGAGTTTTTAGACTGTAACAAGTTAATGCTAGACCGAGAAGATAGAAGTTGAGACTTTTAAAAAAAATATTTTATTGACTTTTTACAGAGAGGAAGGGAGAGGGATAGAAAGTCAGAAACATCGATGAGAGAGAAACATCGATCAGCTGCCTCCTGCACAGCCTCTTCTGGGGATGTGCCGGCCACTAAGGTACTTGCCCTTGACGGGAATTGAACCTGGGACCTTTCAGTCCGCAGGCCGATGCTCTATCCACTGAGCCAAACTGGTTTTGGTGAAGTTGAGACATTTTTGAAATAGAAAACCAATGAAGAGGGTCTTGCTAAAAAAAAAAATCTTTAGTTTGAATAAATAAGAGTTAAATGATACAATTTCACCCTTTTTATTGAAAAGTAGGAAAATAGAATTTAAAGCATTTGCTAGTAGAATTTAAAATGGGTCATTTAAAAAATGGGACTACAACATTTTAAAAATGGCTCTCCTTAAAAATGGGACTATAGAAGATAAAAACCAGGAAAATGTCATAGAGACAGCAATTGACAGAAAACCAACAACCACAAGAATTTTATGGATACGGCAGATAGAGTGCAAACTTCTACTCCATCTGTCTAAAAATTCCTTGAACTGATAGGAAATATATATTTTTTTGGCCCAGCTGGTGTGGCTCAATGGTTGAGCATTGACCTATGAACCGGGAGGTCACGATTTGCTTCCCGATCAGGGCATTTGCCTGGGTTGTGGACTCAAACCCCAGTGTGGGGCATGTAGGAAGCAGCCGATCAATGATTCTCTCTCACCACTGATGTTTCTATCTCTCTCTCCCTATCTCTTCATCCCTCTGAAATCAATAAACATATATATTTTTTAAAATCTCAGGTGCTACCTGAAGCCTAGCCTTGAGACGTGGCCTGGGACTGAGCCCTTGGTTTCACTAGCTTCAAACCCTTACCAGCCACACTTGAGATGGCTTTGGTGTTTAATGCTGGCCGAGGCCATGGGACTATCAACAGAGATCCACTGAAATCCACCCGGTTAGGAAGTGATCAGCAAACACTGATGTTACCTCTGTCTCAATATGACATTATCAAGTGCACGATCCGATTTTCTGGCGAGATGTGAAGGTTTGTCTTTGGCACCACACGGGTCGTGCCGCCTTCCCTGGAAGGTTTCAGTGTCAGTGTGATTTCTTATCTCATTCTGGCTCTTCTCTCTGTCACCATCAGCTTCAGGATCTACAAGGTTGCCATCCAAGCTGTACAGAATTCAGAAGAAGGCCATCCGTTCAAAGCTTTCCTTAATTACGTGAATGCTGCTGTGGTGCACTTCAACAGGACCCTGAAACTCATTATTCTCTCTTTCTGGTGGAAGATCTGGTTGACTCTTTAAAGCTGGTTCTCTTAATGTGACTGATAACCTTTGTTGATGCCATTTTCAATGAAATCACCCTTCTGATTCTTGCTGAATTGCTCATTTTCAATGTTTCCATTGTCTGTGAGAAGTACAAGACCCAGATTGATCACTATGTTGGCATCGCTCCTGGTGAGACCAAGTTGACTATTGAAAAAAATCCAAGCAAAACTACCTGGAATTGTTAGTTTTGCAGAATAAGTTACATGGAAACCAGAAATGCCACAGTTACTAAAACATCACTTCATAGTCATAATGTTGTTACCTGTACTCTGAAGGAATGTGCTTAGTGTCAGCTTGAGCCTGCATTCCAAGTTTGTTTGTTTGTTTAATTTGGTGTTTTCCCCTCCTATCTCTTTACCTTTATCTGCAGTATGAAGCACTATTGCTGAACTAACACACACACACACACACACACACACACACACACACACACACACACACAAACCCTAATATCTTAGAACCCAAAAGAATAAAGACAGAATCAATTTAATAGGATAAATGAATACCTTATGAGTCGTGGAGCTTTTATCTGTATTGTAAAAAGAGAAAGATTGAAGTAAAGTAGAAAATGAAAAATAAAACACATTTCTTGGGTTCTTCTATTTAATTTTCAAGGACTAGCCTAGCTGGCATGGCTCAGTGGTTGAACTAGGAGGCCACAGTTTGATTCCCAATCAGGGAATATGCCCATGTTGCAGGCTCAATCCCCAGTGTGGGGTGTGCAGGAGGCAGTCAATCAATGAATATCATCATTGATTTTTCTATCTCTCTTTCTCTCTCCCTCTCTGAAATCAATCTATCTATATAAAGGCTAATATGCTAAGTGTTCCTCTGACCATCTGACCAGTCACTATGACGCATATTGACCACCAGGGGGCAGATGCTCAATGCAGGAGGTGCTGTGAGCACACTAGCCATTTACAAAGAAACAGCACTGGGGACCTGGTGCCCACAAAGCAACACTCGGCTTCCCCAAAGTGGGACACAGGCTCCGCCACCACCCCAGAGCAACACCCCACCAAATTGCAGCCATTGCTGCCAGACCCCATGGCGCAAAATGCAGCCAGCCCAGTCCAGCCCAGCCCAGCCGGAAACAATCACTGTGGGCACCAGGTAATGATGTCATATAGCAACGCCAGGCTTCTCCCTAGAGACTAGCCTCCTTGAAGTTTCTTTAGCCCAGGAACATGACTTGTTTTATAGCTAGGTGCAAACATTCTACACTTTTTAAAAATATATATTTTATTGATTTTTTACAGAGTGGAAGGGAGAGGGATAGAAAGTCAGAAACATCGATCAGCTGCCTCTTGCACGCCCCCTACTGGGGATTTGCCCGCAGCCAAGGTACATGCCCTTGACCGGAATCGAACCCGGGACCTTTCAGTCCGCAGTCCAATGCTCTATCCACTGAGCCAAACCGGTTTTGGCAACATTCTACACTTTAGCCAAATGTCCGTGAAGCATTTTCTGTGCCTCATCTCATTTGATCCTCACAAAGTCCTGGAGTAGGTAGATAGGAGACTCAGTAGAATCCTACTTTTCATTAGCTGGAAAAATGGAAATTTAAAAAGTTTAGAAACTTGACCCGACTGAAAAGAAATAAGAAATGGTGGACCTTGAAAATGACTTCAGGTTTTCTCACTGCTCAGAATATAGTCAAACACTGCTGCAGTTAAATATTTTACATTTTTTTCTCCCTGCATGATCTACAATAATAATCTGATTCATGTTGCTATTTATTGTGCTGTTGACAATTACCTCAAAGAGAAGTTGGGGTGCTTCACTGGGCTGGAAAATGTTTAGCTAAATCAGAAAGCAGGTCTAATTAAACAAGTTTATTCTATATACTAGAGGCTTGGTGCACAAAATCTGTGCACTGGTAGGGTAGCTAGGCCTGGCTGGCAATCAGGGCTGATCTGTGGGGTGACTGGCAGGGTGATTGGGGGCCCTACTTGGCACCTGCTTTGGCCAGCCTGGCGCCGTCTGCTTGCCGGCCCCACCCCCCACTGCCGCCGCTGCTGGTTGCCTCCCTCTGCAGGGCAACTGGCAGGGCAATCGGGGGCCCTCTGCTGGCACTGGCCTTGGCTGGCCTGGGGTCTGTGGGCTGGGGGTAGTTCCTGCATTGACAATTTGCCCCCTGGTGGTCAGTGTGCATCATAGCAACTGGTCATTCCACCAGTTGTTCCACGATTTGGTCAATTTGCATATTAGGCTTTTATTATCTACACTAATAAAAGAGAAACATGCACATTAACCATCACTCTGCTACACCACCAGCCAATCAGGAGCAAGTATGCAAATTAGCCCAACAAAGATGGTGGCTGCATGGAGGTGGAGCAAGCAGGAGGTTTGGGTTGCCCCCAGCAATGGAGGAAGCCAAACTTCCCACCCACCCTGGCTGGCCCTGGCCTCTGCTCAAGGCTACAAAGTTTCAATTATAGAAGATAAATAAATCCTAGATACCTGCTTCCAGCCCCCCTGGCCTCCACTCAAGGAGGCGCTGAAGAAAAAGAAAGAAAAGAAAAAAGGAGGGTCTGGGACCCTGGATTGCCGGGGGGCATGGCCAGCCTGAAAACAGCCCTCAGCTCCTCACCCAGGCTGGCTACACTCCCATGGGGTGAGGGTCCCCGCTGGGGTCTTGGACAGACTGCAAACCTCCATCAGCCCCTACCCAGGCTGGCCAGATACCGCAGTGAGGAACCCCACCTTGAAGGGGCTGTGGCCAACCTGAAAACCTCCACAAGCCCCTTGCCCAGGCTACCCCACACCCCAAGGTAACCCCCACCCTGATCTGGGACACCCTTCAGGGCAAACCAGCCGGCCCCCACCCATGCATCAGGCCTCTATACTAATAAAAGGGTAATATGCTAATTAGACTGGGAGACCTTCCGGGAGACCTTCTGGATGTTCTTCTGGACAAAGCCATGGTGGCGGGGCTGAGGTAGAGACGGTTAGAGGCCAAGAGGGGAGGGCCGTCATGGGTGATCAGTCCAGGATGGGATGGCAGTTGTGGGTGTTCAGGCTGGTGCGGGGCGGGGCCATTGGGGATAAGCAGAGCAGTAGGAGGGTCAGTTGGGGGCAAGCAAGCCATCAGTGGGGATCAGTTGGTGGTGATCAGGACAGTGGGGTGGGCAGTTTAGAGTGAGTAGGCCAGCAGGAGGGCAGTTGGGTGTGAGCAGGCTGGCAGGGGAGGCAGCTGGGGGCAAGCACACTGGCACTGGGGGAATTTGGGGGTAATCAGGCTGGGGGGACATTTGGGAGTGAGCAAGACAACATGCAGAGTGGTTAGGGGCAATCAGGCAGGCAGGCAGTCAGGTGAGTGGTTAGAAGCCAGTAGTCCCAGATTGCAAGAGAGATGTCCTACTGCCAGTTTAGGCCCTATCCCTGTAAATCAGAAGTAGGACATCCTTTGAGGAGGTTCCAGAATGGAGAGGGTGCAGGCTGGGCTGAGGGCTAAATTGACTCAGAAATGTGCGATACATATAAAGCTCTCACTGGCATCAATCGCATGTGTGTGTTTTGATTTGTCACTGTCAATCATAATTTGATTGTTTTTGTTGACATTCTGAAGCCGAAAGAAAGTGGCATCATCGACAGAATATGTCTGAAAACCAACTATTGGCACAACGTACCTCTGAAGCAGAAACAAGCTGGTGTCGTTGACAGAATAAGTCTGAAGGACAACTATTGGCACAACATACTGCTGAAGCTAAAAGAAAGTGACATCATCAACAGAATATGTCTGAAGAACAGTCATTGACAAGTACTACCAATACTGGTAGCAACTGCCTTCATAGCGAAAATGAAGTAAATGAGGGTGCAATTCTCGAACACAGTTGTGGTGGAATGACTATTACATGTCAATTTTGCCTATGCCTAAATCTCTCTGATGAAAAGCCATCTGATGGAAAATTTACTCAATGTTGTAGCAAAGGCAAAGTTTTTCCAAGTGATATAAATTTTCCAGAATACCTGGCATATTTTTTTAAATTAATGATAAACAAAGAACCTGACAGTAAAAATTTCATGGAAAATATTTGTTGTTATATCATGTTATTATTTATTAGTGTACAATTTATTACATGTACATTTTACTAATTTTCTTTAATCTCTGACACTTCTATTATAAAGGGCAAATGGCAATATTAAAATATTTCTTCTAATTAATTTTCTTTCAATGTGCACAAATTTGTGTACCAGGCCACTAGTAAAAATATATTTTAAAAAGTTTTTCAAGGATGAGTCTTACATACCTTCCCATCATAACTTGGTCCTTATTTAAAATTTAAAAAATATATTTTAAAGAGGAAGGGAAAGGGAAAAAGAGAGAAATATTGAATTCAAAAGCTGAGTATGTGCCCTGACTGGGAATCAAACCCAGTGCACAGGACCAACTGAGTCGCACTGGCCACACTGCCCTTAAGTTAAGAAATAATGGTTTACTTAGGAAGAAATTATCTCCGTGGGATTCCTTCCCATCAGTTTGTGTTATTTAGCAGTCCTTGAGTCCATCTTCCTGCCCCACAATGTGAGCAGCTACTCCTCATATTCCTCTTTTCGCTTATTGATATAACTCTCAATTCTCTGAATAGCTTATAAGTGATAGTAATAATTTCTGGTTTCCAGAATGCCATCTGATAGCCAAGAATGGAAACAGAAAGTGGGACTAGAGAAGGAGTCATCAGGAGCACTGCTGTGATCATTATTTCCTCTCCCACTCATCCTAAGGAAAGGAAAGGTTCTGACATTTAAGAAGGTGGTGTCTGTGTCATTTTGGAAACCAGTTCTGGGCTTTAGTTTGAAAACTCATTCCTGAATGTTCTTTCCTCCCTCTTCCCTACCCACCTCACCCCAAGTATGGTTGTTTCTTATTATGAAACTAGGGGCCTGGTGCATGAAATTCGTGCACTGGGGGTGAGTGGTCCCTCAACCGAACCTGCCCCCTCTCACATACTGGGAGCCCTCAGGGGATGTCCAACTGATGGCTTACCCCCCAGCCTGCCCAAGGCCTAAAGCCTCGCAGCCATCACCCTGTTCAGGTCAGCCCGGCTGCCTGCAACCACCCAGCCCCGGGGGCTGGGCCCTCACCGCCACTGCCACTCACAGCACCCGGGGGCTGGACGCTTGCCGCCGCCGCCGCCACCACCACCATTTCATCTCCACCCCCAGGGCCCTGCTCTCGAGCCACTTGGCCCTGCCCCTGCTCCTGATTGGCTGGTAGCATAACCAATCAGGAGCTAAGGTACAGTCAAATTTACATGTTTCTCTTTTATTATATAGGATAAGTGTCTGTAACTGCTATACACTGATGTAAACTTGTTAGAGGAAAAAAAATCTGCATGTGGGCATAAACAAACAAACAAACATGAAAACAATCTCTGTAATCTCCAAAATGTAGATACCCTGAAGTTCAATCTCTAGCAACCATACAATAAAATTAAAAGTAGGAACAAAAGAATGAGCAAAAGTAAAACAAACAAACAAAAAAACCTACTCTCTTTTTGGAAGTTTTAAAATAGGGTTCAAAGCTTGGCCTGTGTGGCTTAAGTAGTGGTTGAGTGTCGACCTATGAACCAGGAGGTCACACTTTGATTCCTGCTGAGGACATATGCCTGGGTTTGGAGCTCCATCCCCAGTATGGGGCATGCAGGATGCAGCTGATCAGTGGTTCTCTCTCATTATTGATGTTTCTCTCTCTCTCTCTCTCTGTCTCCCCCTTCCTCTCTGAAATCAATAAAAATATATTTAAAATATAAAACAGGCTTCAAAATAGCCCTCTGGTTAAAGAGGAAACAAAAACCTAAATTATAAACTTCAGAAATGACTGACAATGAGAGCCCTACATATTCAAATCTATACTATGTGGCCAAAGAGGTAATCTAGGAAAAGTAATAGCATTAAATACATTTATTAGAATATGAAAGATAGATGAGAAATGAATTGATTCTGACATATCATGTTTGCACACAGAAATACACAAAGAGTTTTCTTTCTTTACCCTTAGACACTCACTACAAGAAAAGTATTGAGGAATAGAAAGGAATAAACCCAACAAAGTGAAGAGAGCGTGGTGCGGATGGGTGGTTATCCTTAATGGATACATTTCAACAATGTTTTTGGAAAACAGATGGGAATTAGTTGATGAATAAAATAAAAAAAATCCAGCCTAGAATATTTGACAAGGGAACTACAGAGAAGGTAGGAGCCAATTTGCCAGATGTAACACCAGAGAATAGGCTCAGAATCAGCACACATATGGTAGAAGGAAATAGAATTAAGTGGGACTGAACATTTGAGGATTGATTGAAGGACCCAATACAGAAAGACTGTACTAGTTGGAACCTCATCTCCTCCAGCAGACAACTGAGCTGGCAGCTGGTGCAGGCCTGCAGTAAAAATACCTGACAATTCTCTAAAGAAATTGAATGATATGTCTGTAGAGAGCTGGGGCTTCCAGCATGGATTTTGGCAACCCCTGGACAATTTTCTCCTAGTAGTATCTGTGGGATGTGAACTCTGTCCCTCAGCTCCCTACCCTACAAAGAAGAGTCAAAGCAGGAAAATGGGCCTATTTGTCCTAAAGCAGATTAAATCCACAATAGCTACCCAGTCGCTCTTTATTAAGTACTAGGGGCCCACTGCATGAATTTGTGCACCTTGAAAGGAACTGTGGGTCACAAGGCTGTGGTTGGCACAGGGGCAGGTCTTGGGTCATCCTCACCCGGCCCCTCCCACCTCAGCCCCTGGTCTCCTCTCTGCTGGTAGCCCAGCTCCTGCTGCTCCTACACACTGATGTCACAGGCCCCAGTCGCACCTGCTGATGGTGCAGAGCAACTGGGGCCAGCACTAGCAGCAGGTGCGAGCTGTGCCTGTTGCTCCAATTGCCCCTCAGGGCCAACAGCTGCCACTCACACCCACTGATGGCACCAAGCAATTAGGGCTGGCACCAGGCACCAACAGCAAGAGGCAGCTGCCATCCCTGATCACCCCTCAGGAGCAGGGGGAGGCAGAGAAGCCCTAAGGGGCAATCAGAGCCAGCTGCCACTGCTTGCATCCACTGATGATGCCGAGCTATCGGGGCTGGTGCTGGCAGTGAGTGCGAGCAATGGCTCTGATGCCGGTAGTGGGTATGAGTGGGGCTGGTGTGGCAGCAGGTGCAAGTGCTGGGCAGGACTGTGATTCATAGGAGCAAAGAATTTTCAGTAACCACCAGAGGCTCACTCTGATGACAGTGACCAGGGCCCCACCTTGGTCTGGTGTCCCTGCCCACCTGCTCCACCACCCACCACAGCTGATGCCCTCCATGTTCCACACGCACCTTTGGGTGGTTAATGCACATCATAACAACCAGTTGTTTGGTTGTTCCACAGTTTGGTCTATTTGCATATCAGAGTTTTATATAAAGAGATTAGAGGCCATGTACAAATTCATGCACAGGTGGGGTCCAGCAGCCCCACCCTGATCAGGGCCCATTGGTCAAGGCTTGCTAGGGAAAGGGGCCTCACGCTGTTGGCTGGCCATCCCAACCCGTGGTTGATCTCCCAGTTGAGGGGACAATTTGCATATTAGCCTTTTATTATATAGGATAAAACAACCAGTAAGAGTCATCAGAAATTTGAATAAAGCCCTCAACATTGAAAATAGTCTAATATAAACTAGAGGGGGGAAATGAACTTGGAGGAATCCCAGAAAATGCAGGGAACATATGAGAAAACACATTTTAATTTAATTAGCTTATTCCGAGAACTAAGAAAATATTACATCCACAAGACAAGAACAGAATATTATGTAAAAGGAGTGGAGAACAAAAAGAATTATTGGGAATTAAATGTGCTATTGAAATTCAAATTTCAATAGAAATATTGAAAGATAAAACTGGAGAAGTCTCCTAGAAAACAGAACTAAATAATATAGATAAAAAATATAAGAAATAATATTAGGACTGAAGAGTGATCTAGGAAGTCCAGAATGCAACTAATTAGAGTTCTTGAAATAAAACCCAGAAAAGAGAATAAGAATCAGAATAAATAGCACCAGACTTCATAGCACTGGATGATGAAAGATAATGCAGCAACAATTAAAAAGAGATAATGTAACAATGCTTTCAAACTTCTAAGAGAAAATGACTTTCAATTTAGAATTTTACACCAGCCAAAATACACATCAAGTGTGATAACGGAATAAAAATATGTTTAGATATGCAAGACCTAAGAAAATTTACCTCTCAAATATACTTTCTTAGGAAGCTACTTCAGGATGTTCTTCAGCAAAATAAGGTTGTAAGCCAAGAAAAAGGAAGATATGGGATCTACAACATAGTGGATCTAATCCAGGAGAGCAGTGACAGGAAATAACAGGAATGCCAACTGGGCAGAAAGCCTGATTGGCAATCAGGCCTGACTGGCAATCAGTCCAGAATGGCAGGCTCTAGGAAGGAAGACTCCAAGAATTTTTTTAAAAGTCTGAGTGTATGTGAATTAAACATATTAAATGGTGTGATTGTGAGTTTGAAGAAAATTTAATATGATGGCAATCAGTATAAGAAAACTAGTGGCCCGGTGCACGAAATTCGTGCATGCGGGGGATGGGGGGGTGTCTCTCAGTCCGGCCTGCATCCTCTCCAATCTGAGATCCCTGTGGGATCGGGCCTAAATTGGCACTTGGACAACCTCCTCACAATCCGCTCCTAACCGCTCACCTGCCTGACTGCTTGATCACCCCTAACCACTCTGCTTGCTAACCACTCTGCAACTGATCCCCTCTGCCAGCCTGCTTGGCCCCAACTGCCCCCACCATCAGCCTGATCACCCTCAACTGCTCACCCCTCCTGGCCTGATCTCCTCTGCCTTGGCCCCTCCACCACGGCGATCTGGTACCCCTGTGTGCACACACCCTTCACAATCTGGGACCCCTGGCGCCTGCAGCAAAGCCTGGCGGTAGCCGGTCTTCCCCCAAGCCTCCCGTGGCCACGCCCTTCAAGCGCGCACCAGTGGTCTGGGACCCCCACGCTCGCGTCCTTCGCGATCTCGGACCCCAGGCACCTGTGGCAAAGCACAGCGTTGGCCGGCCTTCCCATCGTGCCTCCACGCAGCCTGGGGAACTGGCACTGCAGGCTTGCCAGGACCACCAGCGCAGCGTCCACTCCCCAAGCCCATGGCGCTCGTTTCCCAGGCTGGGCGGAGGCAGCCGGAGAGGCAGCGGGAGAGGCAGGATCACAGTGCGCGGCCCCTCCCCCCGCTCCTGATTGGCTGGTAGCATAGCCAATCAGGAGCCAAGGTATGGTCATATTTACATGTTACACTTTTATTAGATAGGATAAGGAGTGCAATTAGAAACAGCAGAGGAAAAAGAACTGGACAAGAAAGTTTCGATCAAACTAAAATATATCGTAATGTTACAAACAGATCATGTGTAAAAGATAATCCATTGGACCTTAATGCTAAGAAAATTCTTTTTTTCAAATGGCCCATTAAATTAGACTTATAAAAAGAAAATGTAATCCCAACACACCTCTTCTTGATCTGACATTACAAAATATTTATATGAACGTCATAATGTTCATTTTTGTCTTTGGTTTTTAATTTTTAGAGTCACCCTAGGCACAAAAGATGGAAGGACATGTTTTGTTGCAGATGGGACACAGTCCTCTTCCCTTTACATGTAGTAAAGGGTGAACTCAGCAGGCCTGAGTGTTCCTGAGGGGTATCTTGAGAACTCCTTACACACCATATTGGACATTCAAACTATCTTTAGTTCTTTGTAAGTTTGAATAACACACTCAAAACCCTTGTTCCATTAACTTTCAATAGTAATGTATTTTTGACAACTTGATATCAGGAATACTTTTATATTGTCAGAGTTAACATTCACATCCAGTCCTAATAAAGATAAAAAGATAATCATCAAGCGAGAAGTGGGAGAGTGGAAAGAGGGGGAACAAAGACATATTGGAGTTTGAAGGGGCTCAATAAATGATATCTATTTTCTCCCTGAGTGTCATGCAATTTGACAATATGATTCTAAGGTTCATCAGAGTAAAAATGCCCACAGACTGAAGGGTCCCAGGTTCCATTCTGGTCAAGGGCAAATACCTCGACTGCAGGCTCCATCCTGGCCCTGGCCAGGGCGCATGTGGGAGGCAATCAATTGATGTGTCTCTCTCACATTGATGTTTCTCTATCTGTGTTTCTCCCCCTTCCTTCCCCTCTCTCTGTAAAAATCAATGGAAAAAATATCCTTGGGTGAGGATTAACACAAAAACAAAACAAAACAAAAGAATATGTTGATTCAAGGGAAGACTTGCCTTACCAGATATCCAAAGACATTCTGAAATAACATCGATGAAAACAGGGTAGCTTTGGTTCCAAAAGAGACAAATGGTCAATGAAACGGAGTAGAGTCTTGAGGTCCAGACACAGTCTGGGTCGATCCCCCTTCTGTCTTGGTGGTAGAGCCTTGGTTATATTTGGGCTCCCACTGCTCCCTTGTGCGATTTAGAAAGAAATCCTGTTGTGGTGAACTGTGGTGACTGGTGACCTAGTTCTGGCCAATGAGAAGTTCAGGCAAATCCTCCAGGGGCTTCTGGGAAGCCACAGCCCTTCTGTTCCTCCTGAACTGCACTGGGTTTGAAGGGGACATTTGAAACAGTGGCAGTAGCTTCATCAGGTGTCAGGGGTCTCTTTATGAGAACTTTCTGAGTGGTTAAGGGTTCCCTTGCCATAACTACTCTTTCTGTTGGTCACAAGTTGCTTGTGACTCTGGTGGGGGAGGAGGTTTAAGGCTACTTCCATGAGGTCTTGGGAGATTAGAGACTTCATCTATGTTTATTATTTCCCAGATTGGAATTTTAATTTCTGTTATTTCCCCCCTTTCTTAGGTTGGTTATTGTTTTATCTTCTTGTCTTGTTTTGGGGTTCTCAAAGAACTAGTTTTTGGATTGATTTATTAGTTCTCTGGTTTCTTGGTGTTCCAACTAGTTACTTTCTATCCTCATCCTTCCTGTTTTTTAGATGTTCTGAATTTTTCTTTTAAAAAAACAACAACATTTAATCGCCTTTATTTATTTTTATTTTTTAAATATACTATTTATTTTTTTCCGGAGAGGAATAGAGAGTTAGAAACATCGATGAGATAGAAACATTGATCAGCTGCCTCCTGCACAGGCCCCGCTGGTGTTGTGTCCTCAACCAAGGTACATGCCCTTGACTGGAATCGAACCTGGGACCCAACAGTTCACAGGCCAATGCTCTATCCACTGAGCCAAATCAGTTAGGGCTATTTATTTATTTTGTTGTTTGTTTTTGTTAATCCTCACCTGAGGATATTTTTCCATTGACTTTGAGAGAGAATGGAAGAGAGAGGGAGAGAGAGAAACATCGATGTGAGAGAAACACATGAATTGGTTGCCTCCTGACCAGGGTCCAGACCAGTCAGGGAGGAGCCTGCAACCAAGATCCATGCCCTTGACTGGAATCCAACCAGGGACCCTTTGGTCCACAGGCTGATGCTCTACCCACTGAGCCAAAGCGGCTAGGGCAGTGGTCAGCAAACTCATTAGTCAACAGAGCCAAATATCAAGAGTACAATGATTAATATTTCTTTTGAGAGCCAAAATTTTTAAACAAACTTTTTCTAACGCCACTTCTTCAAAATAGACTCACCCAGGCCGTGGTATTTTGTGGAAGAGCCACACTCAAGAGGCCAACGAGCCTCACGAGCCATAGTTTGCTGACCATTGGACTAGGGCATCTTTGACTTTTTCTTACCAAATATTTGTTAAAAGGCATTCTAAATTCTAAATGTAGGCGTTCCTTTTCTTTTCAAGTTTTTTTGGTAAACATTCTAGTCCAAAAATGCATGCTGTGTTATTTTCTTTTCTATTTCTTGGAATTTCTTGGGGACCTTTACCGGCTTAATATACGGTCAGTGGTTCATCCATCACTCGCCTCCGCCATGATACCCAGCATGGGGTGTTTCTTAGTGTGGTCTCAGAATGGCTCTTTTTATCCATTAGGGTTCTCCCCGGAAAACAGAAAACACTCCAACTTAGGCCATTGAATGCCAGGAAAGGGGCATCTAGGATTGCTGGGCGGTTGGTGGGGAGATAGTGAGGGAGCTTGGGGATCAGGAGCAGGAAGTTGCTGCCATCCCTGGTCTGGAGGGACACAGTGGGGAGACCTAGAATCATGAAGGCCTCTCAGTGGGAGCTGCAGCTGCTGTCCCCGGGGCAGGGAGGGAGAGAGGCAATACCCTGGCTGTTCCTCTCCTTCATGCTCTATCTCTTGTACCTGCCTCTCACTGTCAACCCCAGCCTGTAACCAGCTGAGCCAACAGCCTGGGAAAGACAGGAGGAAGCCTCACGCTGTAGGATGAGGGAAAGGTGAGCAATGGATCCCAGGGCAAACAGGCCTGGGGCAGGCTCATTGGTGTACTCTCTACTTTAAAGGACTGGAAGAGCTTGGCCAGCGTGGCTCAGTGGTTGAGCGTCAATCTATGAACCAGGAGGTCATGGTTTGATTCCCGATCAAGGGCACATGCCTGGGTTGTGGCCTCACTCCTAGTGTGGAGCGTGCAGGAGGCAGCTGATCAATGACTCTCATCATTGATGTTTCTATCTCTCTCTCTCTCTCCCTTCCTCTCTGAAATCAATACAAATATATTTTTTAGAAGACTAGGAAATCAGCCGGCTCATTCTCCTTGCCACCTGCCCTCCTTCCCTGTCCTCTGCTCCTCCAAACTGCTGTTTATAGAATTATTTTTATTTATTCGTTTTTTATTAATTTCAGAGAGGAAGGAAGAGGGAGAGAGAAATAGAAACATCAATGATGGGAGAGAATCACTAATTGGTTGCCTCTTGCACGCTCCCTACTGGGGATTGAGCCTGTAACCTGGGCATGTGCCCTTGGCCGGAATTGAACCTGGGACCCTTTAGTCGGCAGGTCAACCCTCTACCCACTGAGCCAAACAGGCTAGGGCTGTAGAATTATTTTTATATCTTCTAGTGGTTTAATTGAAACCTTTCACTAATATATTTAAAACTTTATTACCTGAGTGACCAACATTAGAAAATACCTTTTGATGAGAACAATTTTTATCCAAAGATCCGGAAATCACCCCGCTTGAACTTTCTGCCCCCCTCTTCTCGCTCCATCCCCGATTTCACTCCGTGAATTACTGTTTCCGTAGCCTAGCAGTTCTGGAATTCCCACTGCCTTTTGGAAAGTCTCCACAGATACTTGGCTTTCTTACAGTTCTCTGTGTTCACAGACTTAACGGTGACCGTCACTCTTCAGAACATTGTTCTCCGCGAGTCTGGATTTACTTCCTACACTTCGTCATCAAGCATTTTGGCATAGATTTCCGAATGGCTCCTTTCAGAGAACTGCTCATTTCCGAAATGGGATGAGTCCACCTGAACCAGTCACTGAAGGCACACCACAGCCTACTTACACCCTGTGGGCCCACCGCCCCAAGCCAAGGCTCACCGGTGTGTGCCTTAGATGTGCCAGTGAACTCGATCATCCTGTGCACTGGCTGGATTCTTCAGAGACATGTCTTCTCTCAGCAGTCTCCTTCCTGAACCCGTGGAAAAAGCAATAGCGGTGTCTGCCAAAGAAGAATTAAAAGAATAATAGCACCTCCAACGTATCATTTTGTGTCAATCAAGAGAGTGCTTGACAATAAAGAAGTCACTGTAATAAATCTCTTTTTTTCATTTCACGGAAGCAGAGAAAGTGCAATGTGCTAGAAACATGTGAGGAAGAAATGGGAATAAATGCCACAGTCTTATTCTTGGCACAAACAAAAGAGAAGGATGCAAGTTGGTGTTTTATGGGATGACCAGACAGTGACAGGCAGGAGAGGAGATAGAGCTTTGGGAAAGGAAAGTTTATTATGCTTGTGGCTCCTAGACACAGGAGGCACGGCAGGCAGGGCCACTTGGGGAAGGTCCGGGTGGTCAAGAGGTGAGGAAGAAGGAGAAGGTTCAGGCCAGAGCCTTTATTGGAGTTTCCATGGGAAAGGCATGCCCAACAGAGAGAACAGGTGAGGATTGGCTAGTTTGAATGGTCTCGGCAGGCTCTGGGCTATAGGCATGTCCCTAGTGGAATCGCACCTGGCAGTGGGATTAAAGAGGAAGAATATTGCCCCCTGGGCTCTGGGGCCCTTAGAGGAGGTATGGCACTGAATTGGTCAGTTTGCATAACAAAGGCATGCTCCTGAGCTGCCCCTTTGCTATTTGCTGTATTGGAGAATTGGCTAATCTCACTCCGTAAGGAGTGACTATAGGGTCAACCCTTGGACTGACCTGTGGCAGAGCCACATACAAGTCCCATCTTGGAGGGCAGTGCCCTCCTAACACAATTAAGCTTGACCTTATAGTCCTCCCTTGTTCCTACGTAGCTAAGGGGCGGTGGGAGGTGCAGCAAGTGTTGCCAAAACAAGGCTTGAGTAACGAAATAGATTTGAAACTGAAAGAGCATTGTAAACATGTTGACCACTCCCCTTGTTTTGCTCTGTATGACCTAACTATAAAATAAAGCTTCAGCTTACAGGCTGTGTCACTGTTTCCTCATCCAGGCAGTTGTCCACCTGGCCCCAACTGTATTCTCTTGCCTGTCTTCTTTAATCTTTCGCCGCCCCTCCTCAGGTTCAGGTTTACCCCTGGCCGTGCTGGACATGGTTCACACTCCAGCCAGGAAGGTCTTCTTAGGATATTAAACATCATAATATACAGAAAATGTAAAAATATTTACAGTATAGTTGGCTAGAACGATAATCCATGACATTGGTTTCCTAAGTATCAAACTTGTGTGTGCTACAGAGAAAACATGTTTTGTTTTGTTTATATTTTTATTGATGTCAGAGAGGAAGGGAGAGGGAGAGAGAAATTGAAACATCAGTGGTGAGAGAGAACCATGGATCAGCTGCCTCCTGCAAGCCCCACACAGGGGATTGAGCCCACAACCCGGGCATGGGCTTCGAACCATGACCTCCTGGTTCATAGGCCGATGCTCAATGCTGGCTGGGCTACATGTGTTGTTGTTTTTAGTTCCAATGAGAGATTTACAAAAAGTGATCATAGATTATACCACAAAGGGAATTGAAATCAATCAATTTCTCAAGTGTCCCCGGCTCAGCGAAACCCTTCCTATTCACACACCTAAAATAGCAGCTGACATTGCTGCTCTGTGCCACTCTACACCTTGGCTCTGCCTCCCTTCTGGGCACCTCTCTCTAATGCTGCAGATTCTAGGTGCATGTTAGCTTTTGTCTCCTCTGCTGAGAGGTGAGCGCCATGAGGGCAGGGCTGCACCTTTTATCTGCTCTATCCAGTGCTTGAAAGATGCTTGGCTTATTGTCAGCACTCAAATGTCAGTTGATATAATAGATAAATTCCCCAAACACACTCGCACCTCCATTGCCTTTGTTATCAGTGTCAAGAAGGAAATGATTTCTTTGTCAGAGCTTTTCACTGTTCTAGATCAAGTCTAGAATGATGGGCAGTAGGAAGGTTGCAAATTTAAATAGGGTGACAGGGAAGGCCCAGTTCACAGAGATGTGTAAGAAAGATGATGAACATAAACTGGAGTGGTAAGTAAGGAGAGGCAACCTCATGACTATAGGGTCCAGGCTATCCAGACAAGAGAAGCTTAGATAGACTTTCAGAGAAATTTTTGAGAACTTGCATGTCCGAGAAAGTCTCCATTCTGCCTTTGGATATCAGTGATAATTTGGCTACTTATAGAATTCTAGGTTGGAATTTTTTTCCCTCCAGCAACTAGAAAGAATTGCTGCATTAGCTTCTTATTCCAGGGTTGACCATTCTGCCTCCTGACTCTTTTTTTTTTAATTTATTTTTTAAATTTTTATTGATTTCAGAGAAGAAGGGAGAGAGAGAAATATTAATGAGAGATAATCATTGATTGGCTACTTCTCGCACGCCCCACAGGGGGGATTGAACCTACAACCCAGGCATGTGCTCTGACCAGAAATTGAACCATGACCTCATGGTTCATAGGTTGATGCTCAACCACTGAGCTGGCTGGGCTGACTCCTGACTCGACACAGAACTCTGGCTCTTCTCTCTGGAAGTTTGTTGAACCTTCCCTTTGTCTCAGTGCTCTAAAGCAAGCATATCAAACTTATAGCCCGTGGGCCGCATGAGGCCCACAATGAATATTTTTGTGGTCCAGCCAATATAAAGGTATGTAAGAAGCATTTTAATAAAAATTTCATAACTTAATTTTTACAATATCCTGTTATACATTATCTATCCATATGATAGAGGAATATGCAAATTATCCAGGGCTCTATAACATCACAACCAGAACAGCAGGGACCTGAGGCTGCATAGTGCCTGGCTGGGGTGAGGAACCTCAGGCCATGCTCCCTGCCTGGCAGGGCTTGACAGGGAACCTGAGGCCATGCCCCCTGCCCCCACCTGGTGCTGGACTGGGGGAACTAAGCCTGTGCCCCCCGCCCAGAGGGTCTTGACATGTGTGGGGCTGGCTGGTTCTGGGTCTCACCCAATGGGGTGGGGCCGGCCTCGTCTGGGTCTCCTGCGTTTTTGAGGTGCGTGTGGATGGTGGGTGGGGACTTGAATCTAGGTCCCTCGGCATGCCCCAGATTTTGACAGGAGGGAGATTTTCATATATATTTTACTAATTTTCTGTCATCTCTGACACTTCTATTATAGAAAAAAGGCAAATAGCAATATTAAAATATTTCTTCTAATTAATTCTTTTAATGTGCACAAAATTTGTGCACCGGGCCACTAGTATATCCTATCTAATAAAAGAGTAATACTCAAATTGACCATCACCCCAACACACAAGATGGCTGCCCCCATGTGGTCAAAGATCCTTCCCCCATGTGTACACAAGATGGCTGCTATAAGATGGCCAGCAAGGGAGGGCAGTTGGGAGGGACCAGGCCTGCAAGGGAGGGCAGTTGCAGGTGATCAAGCCTGCAGGGAGGGCAGTTAGGGGTGACCAAGGCAGTTTGCCCACCACTGTCCTAGGCATTTGGTGGTCCTCCTCAGTTTAGCAGTTCCTGTCCTTCAGTTCTGGGAAAGCAACTGGAAGCACAGTCTCCCGGAGAAGACACTGCTGACACCCAGCCTGGGGACCTGGATCAGGGTGCAAAGGAAGGGATCTGAGCATGCAGGCTGCGGACACTCACAGGATCACCCTGTTCCAGGTAGAACTTCACTGCCCTCAATGTGTCTCACAGTCCACTGACCCCTTGTGTTGCCCTCTCCGGAAAATAAAGCTCCCGATTCCCCCCATCTCTAGTCTTGGCAGCCTCGGCTCCCTCGCTGCCAGCTTGTGACCTGACTTTCTGAGCATTGCTGTTACTTTCCGTCTTGGCCAACACTTGGTATTATTGGAGCTGGGACTTTTCATTCTTGACAATCTGGTGGCTGTGCAATGGTTTCTTGCTGTGGATTCATGTTTATAAAAAGTGCTACTTTTGTGAGCTGCCTGTTCAAGCCTCTTCCCATTTTTTTTTTGATAGAGTTGTTGGTCTTTTGCTTATTCAATTGTAATTCTTTTTAAAAAATATATTTCATTGATTTTTTCTAGAGAGGAAGGGAGAGGGATAGAGAGTCAGAAACATCGATGAGAGAGAAACATCCATCAGCTGCCTCCTGCACACCCCCCACTGGGGACGCACCCACAACCAAGGCACATGCCCCTGACTGGAATCGGACCCGAGACCCTTCAGTCCACAGGGCGACACTCCATCCTCTGAGCCAGACCGGTTAAAGCTGAATTGTAATTCTTTATTTTGTCTATGAGTGCTATAGTTAGGCTGGACTGGGGGACTGTCATCCACCAACAGGAAGCTTGCCTTTTCAGAAGGAAACTGGATCCTTTTCCTACTGATCCACATGAGCTGAGCCTCCGTGATGCCAGATGGAACCAGATACTTCCATTTGTCAATGTCAGCAACCTGAGCGCCTGCGACTTTTTCCACGCTCCCCGGAACTTGGTTGGGATCTGTGGCTCAGATCTTCGCGGACTGCACGCATCTGTGTTCCAGCGAGTGGTCCTCCTTGAACACCCACTTCATGGCGGGGGCGGTGACTGTAAGACAGTGCGCTCTGCTTCTGACTGAAGCTCACAAGCACGTTTCTCCTGATTTCGCATTCACATTCCACTCTCTGGCATTTCTTAGAAATACATCTGGGTCAACATGACCCAGGTTTAACCCACACAACTCCTAAAGACACGGCAGATTTTCAGTCCTTGGCGCGCTAACTGGCTTCACACCTCTTTCTCTGCAGCTCTCCCGGAGAGGTGCACTTGACACCAGGCTTCTCTCGCTGGCTGCCTCGCTGCGTTAGGACACGTGTCCCTCCTCTCCGGCTGAGACGAGTGCTTTCACAGTTGAGAGCCAGCGGCGTATCCAACTCAAAGGATCACACAGGCCAAGTAAACAAGGTTGAAGTGTAGGTGGGCTGCAAAAATACAAAAAAACTTCCATTTTCATGAAAATGTATGTTGATTGCCATAGAGACACGCTGCACACAAAGGGCTGGAATGAATGCGTCATCGCTGACATAAAATAATAGAACATTTTAATAAAAATTAATCTTTCTCTCGAACATTAATTTAGCAGACACTGAATAACTGCCCTGATTAATAAGCATCATGCACATAAACCTATTTTTCTTGTTCTCCGAAGGCGAATATTTCCTGTTGCGCACGCCAAACCAGTCAGTCCAAGACTAAAGACGTGGCCGTTGGCTGCTAGAATATTCGCTGCTGGTGTGGGTGGAGAGAAACGGTGCGCCTGCGCATAAGGCACATAAGGGACATGAATGCAACACGATTATAGTCATCAGCCATTAGCGAACGTTGTAGTTCGTTATTAATAATTATGTATAAGAGGATAGTGTAAAATTTAAGTTATTAAATTTTTATTAAAATGTTTCTTATATACCGTTATAGTGGTTGGGTCGCCAAAACAGTCGTTGTGGGCTTCATGAGGCTTGTGGGCCACGAGTTTGACATGCTTGGTTTAGAAGTTTCCTCCATGAGTCCCTCACTTCAGGATGGATGGCTGCCCTCAGAGCAGAGCCTTGGCCTCAGGAAGTCCCAGTAGTGCATTGTTAGGGTCCTTTAGTCTCCCCCTCCCATCACCCCCAATCCTGCCCTCACCTGCCTCGGGCCTTGCTTGCCAGGAGGGCTGAACCCTGACGGCAGCAAATGAGCAGGTTTCCGGTCTCTTGTTTGTGTAAGTCTGGTGGCCACTTGAGTTTCTGGTTCACCAGTTCATCTTGGTTCGTTCCTCTTGTCTTTCATGGTTTGAGACTGAAAGTCTTGTTTCTGGGAACCAGGACTGTGTGCCACGTCATTGACCACATACATCCCTTTGGCACGTTTGTCTTCTAGTTGAGAAAGCAGAGCCTGGATACGGTGTCCTGTCTCCCAGATTGAAGTGACACCATTGGTGGTCCTCTCCGCGCTTCTAGTCCAAGGGCCACCTGCAGCCCGGTAGCCCTCCCGTGGGTCTGTTTACTCGTAGCTTCTAGCTCTGGCTGCAGAACTGGTTCTGCTTGTTTTCTGTGGTTGATGTCTGTGAGTTCTGCTCCCTGAAGTCAGTTCCAGCCCCAGGACACGTTGCCTGTCTGTGTCCACTAAGGAAAGTACATGCAAGTGGCTATAGAAAATGGGACAGGTTTGCAAGAGAACCACCCTGTGAGAATGGTTCCTGGGGGCACCTAGGGTCCCTGTGACATTTGCAGCACAGCTGTGTGTGTGTGTGTGTGTGTGTGTGTGTGTGTGTGTGTGTCTGTGTCTGTGTGTGTGTCTGTGTGTGTGTCTGTGTGTGTTGGGGAGGGGGGGTTTCTGAGCCTTGCACTGGAAGGGAAGTAAGTAGAGTCTGGCCAGCTCATAAGGCTGACCTCTACCTGAGCTCCTAGAGGCTGGTTCTGACTGCTTTTTCTTCCTTTCTTTCCTTCTGAAGAACCAGAGGAATCCCAGGAAAATACACAAGCAGGCAAAGGCAGGAGAATCTGTGGGTCCCAGCTCCCTGTCTGTGTGCGCCAACCAAGTACCACCTTTTGTAGTGTTGCGAGAAACAGGAGCAGCCCCCACATCTGTCAATCCACACCCAGGAGTTCCCAAGCTTGTCCAAACACGCCCAGGGAGCCCGGCCGGCGTGGCTCAATGATTGAGCATCAACCTAGGAACCAGGAGGTCACGGTTCAATTCCTGGTCAGGGCACATGTTCGATTGCGGGCTCCATCCCCCGTGGGGGGCGTGCAGGAGGCAGCCGGTCAATGATTCTCTGTCATCATGGATGTTTCTCTCTCTCCCTCCCGCTCCCTTTCTCTCTGAAATCAATACACGTATATTTTTAAAAAGCAAAATGACAAACATGAAATGAGGTGCAGGGTCACACCGGCCGTGCATATATTTTTCAAATGCATACAAAAACACACACGCCCAGGGAGACCCTAAAACTCCATACCCAATGAAGACCCTCAGTGTGGGCAAGGTCACAGTGGTAGAGGGGACTTCTGTCCTCACAGGAGGTCTTCTTGACGGTTTCAGGCCACTTAGGGAGGAATCTTCTGCTGGGTGAGGGCAAGGCTTTTTCCTTTGTGTGCTTATCAGTGGGAGGAGTTTCCTGTGAAGAGCATCTTTGCGCATTTCCGGAACCAGTGAACACACCGAGGCTCTCAGAGCTGATGGAACGGCCTCTTCAGTTGGCTCCAAAGACTCCCAGGAGGAAGACTCTAAACAAACAATGTTTAAGCTCACACCCTTGGTGCTGTAAAAGCGCTCATCCCTCAGGGTTCTGAAACAGAAGAAACCACAGGCTGGGTCAGAGCCCTCACCGCAGTCCCCGCCCCTCTCAGGGGCTTTCCCCAGGTTGGTAGAGCTCGCATCAGGGCCCTGGACCACCCTCACACCCTGGTCCAGAGAGGTCCAGGGAGGTCCCAGGGTGGAGGGCCTCGTCAAGTAGCCTGATTTCTCTTTGACCTTGAGGAGACGAAAGGTAGGTGCAGGAGACCTACTCTGTCAAGGGCAGGTGGGTAGGGAAAGCTGCAACCAGGCTTCAAGGTCATCCGGATGGAACGGGGGTGGTAAGAGCCAGGACAGTGAGAACCTGGCCAGGCTGAATAGCAGCAACCCAGTGGCCACAAGGAGGGAAATGGGCCTTCTGTGCCCAAACCCCAGGCCATACCCAAAGGGCTGGTGCCAGAGCAAGGAGCAGGGTCTGAGCAAGAAACTGCACAGGGCCCGGGCAGCGTGGCTCAGTGGTTGAGCATCTACCTATGAACCAGGACGTCATGGTTTGGTTCCCAGTCAGGGCACATGCCCAGGTTTCAGGTTGATCCCCTGTGTGGGGTGTGAATGAGGCAGCCAATCAATGATTCTCTCTCATCATTAATGTCTCTCTCACTCCTTCTCCCTTATTCTCTGAAATAAATAAAAATACTTAAAAAAGAAAGAAAGAAAGAAAGAAAGAAACTGCAGAGGAAGTTCCTGAGGTGGCTTTTCTGATAAGGACTTGTGAAACAGGAACAGACTGATTTCAACCATAACCATAGTTCATGTCAATCAAGCACCCTTTATCCTTCTCTTCTTTCTATACAAATTATGTTTAAAAATCATTGTAATACGAAGATGTGATCAAAGAGTTCGCAGCCAAAATGTTGGAAGAAAAAGACAATACAAGTATGTCAAGTGGAAAAGATAGTAACAATAGTGCTTTGTTGGCTTTTGCTATTTTTTGTGATATTTGTCAGCTTTTAAAAATTTGTCACTTGTTGTGATTTATTTTCTCCTCCTATATCAATGTACACGTTTGGAACTAACTCTATATTCTTTTTTTTTCTTTCTTTCTTTTTTTTTACTTTTCTTTTTTTCTTTTTTTAATCTTTATTGTTCAGTTTGTTAATTACATTGTTCCCTTTTCCACCCCCTATAGCTCCCCTCCACCTGGTACCCATCCCACCCTCCGCCCTCACCCCCCTCCACTGTCCTCTCCCATAGTTGCATGATTTTTGTCTAGTCTCTTGCTGCAGTTCCCACAGCCCTTTTCTCCCCAAGAATTGTCAGTCCATTTCCTCTCTATGTCCGTGATTCTGTTACATTCACCAGTTTATCCTGTTCATCAGCTTATTAATTCACTTGCTTTTGATTCATTTGTTGATAGATGTGTATTTGTTGTTCATAATTTACACCTTTTTCTTCTTCCTCTTCTGAAAGAATATCTTTCAGCATTTCATATAATATTGGTTTGGTGGTGATGAACTCCTTTAGCTTTTTCTTATCTGCGAAGCACTTTATCTGACCTTCAATTCTGAATGATAGCTTTGCTGGATAGAGTAATCTTGGTTGTAGATTCTTGCTATTCATCACTTTGAATATTTCTTGCCACTCCCGTCTGGCCTGCATCGTTTCTGTTGAGAAATCCGCTGACAGTCCTATAGGTGCTCCCTTACAGGTAACTAACTGTTTTTCTCTTGCTGCTTTTAATATTCGCTCTTGTCTTTTGCTCTTGGCATTTTAATTATGATGTGCCTTGGTGTGGTCCTCTTAGGGTTCCTATATATTGGGGTTTGGTGCACTTCTTGGACTCCTAAGTCAATTTCTTTCACCAGGTGTGGGAAGTTTTCGGTCACTATTTCTTCAAATAGGTTTTCATTGTCTTGCTCTCTCTCTTTTTCTGGCACCCCTATAATTCGGATGTTGGTATGCTTGAGGTTGTCCCAGAGGCCCCTTACACTATCTTCAATTTTTTGGATTCTTTTGTTTTCTTGCTTTTTCAGCTGAGTGGATTTTACCTCTTTGTATTTCAAATATTTAACTTGGTTCTTGGGGTGCTCTAGAGTACTTTTAGGTCTTGGTATAATATTTTTTATTTCAGTCAGTGTATGCTTAATTTCTGGTTGGTCCTTTTTCATATCCTTGAGAGTCTCGTTCATATCCTTGTAGGTCTCATTCATTTCCTTGTAGGACTCATTCATTTCCATGTTGGTCTTGTTCATTTCTTTGCAGGTCTCGTTCATATCCTTGAGGGTCTCATTCATTTCCTTGTAGGTCTTGCTTATTTCCTTATAGATCTTGACCTTTTCTAGGAGCCTCTTGAGAAGCCCTATAACCGTGGTTTTGAATTCCATGTCCAGTCGTTTTTTTTCCCTCCATTTCTTTCACATCTGATTTCTTTCCATGTCTCTGCATGGTGGCTGCTTCCCTGAGTTGGTCAATTAGCTTTGTGTGGTAGATGTCCTACAAGGGACAGTGGCTCAGCCTCCCCAGTTACCTGAGGTGGATATGGGTTGCACAGTCTTTTTGAAGTTAAGCTCAGGTTAATCGTTGTTAGCACTTGGAGGGATTGACCTTCAGGCCAATTGTCTGTGAAGTTCAGCTGTGCTCAGGTTGGATAGGTGGAGTCTCCTGGCCAAGCTGACAGCGTCAGCTTCACCCTTTGCAGCCCCAGGGTCTCTGTGCCGGAGGCAATGGCCGCCAGCACCTCTGAGAGAGAGTCGCTGCCGAGCTCCACCGGCTGCCGGGGAATTCAGACTCTCCCCAAACGCGTCTGCACACCCAACGTCTCACCCAGGGTTGTAAAACAAAGCAGTCTGACAGTTTCCCGAATGAAAGAGCAAGACACTAGCGCTCTCTGTGCGGTCACGCAGCTGTGCTGTTCCCAAGTTCACGAGCACTCCACACAAGCTCGCCTTCTCCACAAGCCGGCAGACCCCTGCAGCACCCGAGCTTCGGCTTGCCCTCCCACTGTCCAGTTTTTACCCTGTATGATAGTGGGTTCCTCGGACTTCGCCCAGAGCTGGAGAATCAGTCTAGTGGGATGTCTTTGTCTCCCCCATTTGAGAAAACTGGCTGGTTTTCAGCCGCCTGCCCTATCCGCTGGCGCGCGCTCCTCCAAACCTCTGACTCCGCACGTATCTTCAATGCTGTCTGCAGCTGCTCCTCCTAGTCACAGTGTCTTATCTTCACTTTTATTTGTAGAATTTTCACTCAGCCAGCTTTCCAGTGATTCTGGATGGTGTTTGATCTTTTCTTAAGTTGTAATTTTTAAAATGTTGTGTATGACGGCAGGATAGGTGTTTTACCTATGCTGCCATCTTTTCTCTCTATATATATTCTTTTTCTTAAAGAATGATGCAAATTTGTAAACTTCAGGTCCCATACTATGGGGATCTGCCCTTTGGTTTAGCTGTTTTGAGATTAAATAAACTTTAAAAATTAATTTTGCGGGGATAATATCATCTGTGCATAGAGGTAATTTGTAAATGCTCAAAATGGAAAAGGAAAAATCATCAAAATAATAGAATGTTTGGTTATTACACTCTCATACAATGATTTGCAGCCTTTTTCATCTCATGGGACACACTAAAATTCTATGGCACACCAAAATATATTTTATAGTAGAGGTCCACTGCATGAAGATGTGTGCAGTAGGCCTTCCTTCCCCTGGCTGCTGGCACTAGTTTTTCTCCGGCAACCAGGACCCAGGCCTTCGCTCTGGCTGCCGCCTTTCATCTTGGATCTGACCAGAGTCTTGGTTCTGGCTAGAGCCTTCAGTCTTCTCCACTCTGGCTGGAGTGCCACTCCTGTAGCTCCCTCACCCCCACCAACTCCCTCATAGCAGGCTTCCCACCACACCTAGCCACTTCATGCCTGCGTATGCAAATTAATCCACCATTTTTGTTGGGTTAATTTGCATAGCCACTACTGATTGGCTGATAGGCATCACAGAGGTATGGTCAATTTGCATCTTTCTCTTTTATTAGTGTAGATTTTTTGCCAATATGACCAAAAATAGATATACTTTTGATTCATTCACACCAGACAGCTGTTGTTGTGTTGACTGTTGTCATTGTTTTAAATTTGGTAATCTAAGGGGAAAGAGGTCAGTGCCTCTGGCTAAAAGTCAGGTACTGTATTGCATGGGAATTTTTTTTTATTTGTTTTTCTTGTTAACCCTCACCCGCAAATACTTTTCCCTTGTTTCCAGAGAGAATGGGAGGAAGGGGGAGAGACACACACAGAGAGAAACATTGATGTACGAGGGACACATTGATTGGTTGCCTCCACTAGGGTCCAGGATGGATCAATTGAGCCTGCAACCAAGTTACATGACCGGAATCAAACCTGGGACCTTTCAGTTTGTGGGCTGACACTCTATCCACTGAGCCAAACTGGCTAGGGCTATATTGCATGTTTTAAAAATTCTTGCAGCACACTGGTTGAAAATTGCTGCTCTAATAAGTAAAAATAAAATATATGTAAATAACCATATAAAACCAGTTAGGCTATTAGTAAAAGTCCAAACAGTAGTCCTATTTCCTTCATATACTCTTTCTCTCTCTAAAAAAGTTTTTGGATGAGGAGAAAATGAAAAACGAATTTTTTTTTCCTTTAATTGCTGTGATGTTATGGTGCTAAGTTATAGAATAAAGAATAAAGGAAGGCACTTTGGCCCTACCCAAGGTGGCTCAGAGGATAGAGCATAGGCCCTCTGGACTGAAGGGTCCTGGGTTCGATTACGATCTGGGGCATGTACCTCAGTTGCAGACGTGATCCCCAGCCGGCATGGGAGGGCACATGCTAGAAGGCATCCAATCAATGTGTCTCTCTCACATCGATGTTTCTCTCTGTCTCTCCCCCTCGCTTTCACTGTCTCTAAAAATCAATGGAAAAAATATCCTCAGGTGAGAATTAACAACAACAAAACAGACACTTTGCTATCAAACCAAGTATTAAGAGTTTTCAAGAAGCGTCAGGGACCTCTTCTGTATTAAACACTCTTACCAATATTTCAAGGGCTATAGCAATATTGGGGAGACAGATGGGGAAGTGGCCTGTGAGCCTGATGGAAATGGAAAAGCAGAGAGAAAATCCCTGACCCCTGAGGTTCACTCTGCCCTACAAGCCTCCATGGACCAAGGAGCCCGCGCAAACCCTCGGGCGATCCCTCAAGTCGCCGCCAGTTACAGGATTCTAAACTGAGAACTGCGTGGCCTTGGGTCACAAAGGCCCTGGTCATTGCATCTATTGCCCAATGACGCACGCAACTCATTTTTGTGTGTGATAAACGTTTTTGGATCCCTCTTATCAAGTTGTGGCCTTAGTAAAAGAAAGCCAAGAAAATAACCTAGAACTCCAAGTTCCTTCGACATTTCATTGCAAGGTAAAGCCTTGAACAATTATATTGTTTTGTTCATTTAAAAAAAATAGTTCTTTTTTCTTCCCAATTTATCTTACTATAAAATAACATGCAAAGACTACATCTGGGTTTTGCAAGATTTGAAATTCATTTTTCTTTCTTTCTTTTTTCTCTCTTTCTTTCTCTTGTTAATCCTCACCTAAGGATATTTTCCAATTGATTTTTTTTTTTAGAGAAAATGGAAAAAAGAGAGGAAGATAGAGAGAAACACCACTGTCAGAGAAACACATCGATTGGTTGCCTCCTGCAGGGGCCCTGACCGGGGCCTGGGCCAGGAAGGACCCCACAACCAAGGTATGTGGCCTTGACTGGAATCAAAACCAGAACCCTTCAATCTGCAGGCCAATGCTCTATCCTCTGGGCCAAACCACATGGGGCTATTATTAATTTCTTAGAAAAAAAAAACTTTATCAAATGGAAAACTTTCAACTCATGCTACTTATCCTATAGAACAGAAACATTATTTCTTACATTACATATCTATGGCTATGCAAATGGAAGCACATGAGTTGAACTCAACTGAGTTAAAATAACAAATGTCTTTATTTTAAAAATTGAACCTTTTAAATTTCCAACAAGAGCGATAATTATGTCGTCCTACAAAGGTACTCCATTTTGTAAAGTGAGTCATTTTTATTCATCAGCTGCAATCATACTGTTCTTAAATGTCAACCTACTATGATTTCTAAGATTTCCTAAGCCATTGATTTTGAGACCTTGGATGAATAATACATTGAGGTAACGAGCAAGTAAGCTCTATCTGAACAATTTCTAAAGTAATTACAATTCAAAGAGACAGAATGCAGAAGCACGTAGTTACTTTTTACTTATATATTCTTGCCTGTGTATAAACACAATTGCCCCTCATAACATTCTAATTAAATTCAGAAAATCACTGTAGTGTGACATTGTTTTGCACTCTGCCTGATTGTTTAATTATATTTTAAAACCTTAGAGCTCAAAGTCTTAGAGCTTTAAATAATATTGCCATCTGAACATCTTTTACTGTGACTGTATATAAATGTAAATTTGCATAATGCATATAAAGGCACACTAAGTCAATAAATGTTTTAAAAGCTTATGTATAATACAGTAAAGAGGCCTCGCACTCAGGAGAAAAAGGGTCTTTAAGTAAGCAATATTTTTTCAGCAGAGGTATTCTCCCCAGGGGGCAGGAGTTTTTTCTCACCCTACTAGGAACTTGCAGCTCAAAATATGTCGACAGAGTTGCTTTTCTGCTGTCCCGCACTAGGCATGGGTATTTTGAAAATGATGCCAATTATAAGAAAACTAAAGGCCCAGTGCATGAAATCCATGTTCTGGTAGAGTCCCTAGTGGCTGCCTGCTGCTGGCCAGGTACTCTCTCCCTTCCCCCATCCGGCCCTACCACCTGGTTGAACTCCCAAAGGTACTCTCTGTTGAAAGGACAATTTGCATACTGTGATTGATTATATAGGACTAGAGGCCTGGTGCATAAAATTTGTGCATGGGAGGGGGGTCACCTCAGCTCAGCCTGCACCCTCTCCAAACCAGAACCCCTCAGGGAATGCCCGACTGCCAGTTTAGGCCTTATCCCCAGTATTGGGCCTAAATCAGCAGTCAGACATCCCTCTCACAATCTAGGGCCACTGGCTCCTAACTGCTCACCTGCCTGACTGCCTTATCATCCCCAACTGCCCCCCCCTGCTGGCCTGGTCACCACTAACTGCCCCCTGCCAGCCTGGTTGCCCCCAACTGCCCCCCCTGCCAGCCTGGTCACCCTCAACTGCACCCCCCATGGGCCTGGTCCTCCACAACTGCCCTCCCTGCTGGCCTTGTCACCTGTCACTAACTCCCCTGCCAGCTTGGATTCCACCAACTGCCCCATGCCGGCCTGGTCACCCCACACAGCTTGTTGGTCAGTCATTTGGTCATCCCTCACTAACCCCTCCGCCAACCTGGTTGCCCCACACAGCCTGCTGTTCAGTCGTTTAGTTGTCCCTCATTAATCCCCCTGCTGACCTGGTCACCCCACGCAGCCTGCTGTTATTACTGTGGAGGCACCCTGACCAATTTGCATATTACCCTTTTATTAGTATAGATAAGCAAGCCAACAAAACAAGCAGCCAACCTTATTCCTTGGTGGAGGAGCTAAAACTGCTACTAGTTATCATGTTGCTTTCACCTATCAAATATTGTGACGCTGGTTTCACTGTCAAGGCCATGGGCATTTCTGGGTATAGGACACCTGTGCTCTTATCAAGCAACTGACCATTTTCCTCTCACAACTCTCTCTGGTGCTGGCCTTCTCATAAGATCAGTCCTGAAATTAATAGCAATTCTGACAAGGGTCTTCTCCACGCCACCATCCTTGGTAGATTACTGCTCAGCAGTGCCAAGGTTTGCTCCTTTGCCTGGTATTGGATGATCCATTGCAGGGATCATATGAATAAAGGGACAAATCTGAAATAATGAGGCATGATTAGATTGTGCCTGTTATTCAAAACAACTCAATGAGATTTTAAAAGCTATCCCATCTATTTTTCAAAATGTCATTAATTTAAATGTGTTTGGGTAATAAGGTATGAAACACTGATCCAGGCTGCATTGTGGATGAATCTCAGGAACATGATGCTAAGTGAAAGAACACAGACACCAAAGGTCACGTAGTGTATTATTCCATTTATATGAAATGTTCAGAACAGTCAAATTCATAGACAGAAAGCACATTAGGGCTTGCCGGGGGCTGGAGGGAATAGAGAATGACAAGCGACTGCTAATGGTACAGGGTTTCTGTTTAGAATAATGAAAATGTTCTGGAATTAGATAGTACTGATAATTGTACAACACTGTGAATGCACTAAGCTCTGCTAAATTGAATTGTACACTTTAAGATGGTTAATTTTACATTACACGAGTTTCAGTTCAATTAAACAAATTAAAATATGTTTTGATAATTGCATAACTTCTGAGGATGAATTTTAAATTGCTTATATTTTTATGTGAGAGCTAACACATGTGCTCTCAGCACAATAACTTTAATACCTTCTGAAAGATCATATTCCAAGGTTAAAATCCTCTTGTTTATTAATAGCTTTTGTGACACACAAAATGGACAGATTGTCAGGTCCAAGGTGGCTGGAAGCAAATGGCCCAGCAGGACAGTGTCATGGTGCACAACCTGACCACTGTATCCACATCATGGTTTGTCAAGTGGTGACACTGTTACTTGGGAAGGGGCAGTGCCACCATCACAAACCCACACAATCCCCCATCATAGACCTCCATCCGAACTGCTTAACAACTTCTTCCTGTCCATTGGGTTTTCTCTGAGATGTGGGGACTGACAGAGCACTTCTCATTGGATGGGTGGGTAGTCATCACAGCCACTCCATTTAAAGGGGCCGTTCTTGCCCCCCCAGTGTGGCTCAGTGGTTGAGCATTGGCCTATGAACCAGAAGGTCACAGTTCAATTCCCAATCAGGGCACATGCCTAGGTTGTAGACGTGGTCCCCAGTAGGCAGTCAATCAATGATTCTCTCTCATCATTGATGTTTCTGTCTTTCCCTCTCCTTCTCTAAAATCAATAAAAATCTTTTTAAAATAAAATCTGGTCCAGTAATACTTATATTATACAAAATAGATTAAAACAAACAAACAAACAAACAAAAACAATCGCTTCCATTTTGCATGTGTTTTTGCGATATGACTTGGCCACTCTTCCTCCCAACAAGAGACTTAAAGTCTATTTTCCCTTTCGTTGACCAGGGCTGGCCCTGTGATTTGCTTTGGCTAATAGAATTCGGCAGAATTGACATTGGGTGACTCCCAGGCTTAAGCCAGAAGAGGCTTTGCAGTTTCCATATTTGTCCTCTTGAAAGCCATTACCAGGGAAAGAAGAGGCCTGGCTTGAGAGGCCCTGGAGGATATGATGAGACATGGAAGAGAATAATACAACCCAGCTAAAACCAGCACCATGCCATACATGGGACCAAAGGCATCTTGGATGCTCCATCCTTGGCTAAGCTCCCAGTGAAGTCACACGAGAGACCCCAACCAACACCATGCAGACCAAAGAAGCATCCCCCAGAGCTAAGTCAATGAATAAGCTCATCAAAAATAACAAATCATTGTCAGTGCAGGCCACTAACTTTCGGAATGACTTGCTATACAACACCAGACTGCAGATATACTTGAAATCCAGACCAAATCACAGAGTGCATGTAAACCAAGAATAGCCTGAAACTACCTGAAAAAGCTACCTCCACATGTAGAGAACTATAGCTCAAGCTTCCTAGACAGCCCTGGCTGGTTTGGCTCAGTGGATAGACCGTCAGCCTGTGGACTGAAGGGTCCCGGGTTCGATTCCAGTTAAGGGCATGTACCTTGGTTGTAGGCAGAGCCTCTGTAGAGGGTGTGCAGGAGGCAGCTGATCGATGTTTCTCTCTCATCGATGTTTCTAACTCTCTACCCTTGTCCCTTCCTCTCTTTAAAAAAAATCAATAAAATGTATATACATTTAAAAAAAAGACAAACCCTAACCAGAAGAAGATTTCCTGAGGTATGCTGCTGGCCCAAGACCAGTGGAATAAGACATAATTACAAAAGACTTTCAGAGAATAAATGAAACTAGTGAGGGAGAGCCAGCTGTCATTAACTGTCCTGGAATGCTCTTGGCATTGTCCTTAGTGTCACATTTTGTAATATTCATGCAATGAAACCTTTTCTCCTTGTTCTCTCTCTCTTTCTCCATGGAATAGGTTATGCTTCTGCGGACTGGGCTGCACAGCCCACTGACATCGGGATCACATACGATTTCATAGATGCCACCGTTGGAAAGGGGAGTATTGTAATGCAGAAAATGCTTAAGAAAACCTGAAGGCAATGACCACAGAGCGAGATTCAGATACTCGCATAACGAGTGATTGGAAAACCCACAACTAGCTTTTGATAGAGGAATTCGGGTTTGAGGACATACTGACCTTGACTTTCATCCATTCAAATTTGCCTTAGCATTCTGCCCCTGGACCCCCCAAATTCATGTCTTCCTCACATGCAAAATACATTCATTCTATCCCAACAACCCCAAAAGTCTTAACCAGTTTCACCATTGGCTCAAAAGTCTAAAGTCTGGCCGGACCAGCATGACTCAGTGGTTGAGCGACAACCTATGAACGTGGAGATCATGGTTCAATTCCCGGTCAGGGCACATGTTCACATTGCGGACTCAGTCTCCAGTGTGGGGCATGCAGGAGGCAGCCAATCAGTGATTCTCTCTCATCACTGATGTTTCTATCTCTCTCTCCCTGAAATCAATAAATATATATATATATATATTTAAAAGTCTAAAAGTCTAAAGTCGGATTTAAATGCCATGTAAATCAGATATGAGACTTGAGGTCTGGCCCTAACCAGTTTGGCTCAGTGGATAGAGCATTGGCCTGCGGACTGAAGGGTCCCAGGTTCGATTCCGGTCAAGGGCATGTACCTTGGTTGTGGGCACATCCCCAGTGGGGTGTGTGCAGGAGGCAGCTGATTGATGTTTCTCTCTCATCAATATTTCTAACTCTCTATCCCTCTCCCTTCCTCTCTGTAAAAAATCAGTAAAATATATTATTTTAAAAAAAGACTTGGGGTCTGATTAATTATGAGGCAAATTCCTCTCCAGCTGTGAACCTGTAAATCAATCAAGCCTGGTGCTTCCAAAATACAATGGCAGAACAGGCAGAGGGCGAAACTGTAAAAGGGAGAAATTGGAAAGGAAGGGCTGACAAGTTCCAAGCAAGTCAGCTGCAACAGGGCAAAGAGCATCAAATAAATCTAAAGGCTTGAGAATCATTTTATTGAACTTGAGGCTGTGTTCATCGGGTCCACTAGGGCAGAGGGCCTACCTTCTGGACACACTGGGGCATCCCTGTCCCCATTGCTTTCCTGGGTGTGGCCCACATGTCAACTCTCACAGTTTGGAGTTAGTTGCATGCCTGTGGCTCTCTGAGGCTGGAATTACTCACAGGGGGTTCTACCAAACTGGGCCCTGGGGGCCGTGACCCCATGCTCAGCTAGGCATTGTCCTAGCTAAGGCCCTCTGCCTGGGTCGAAGGTCCAAGTTGGCTACATCCTTCAAAGTCTAGGTTGAAGGAGCCATTCCCCTGGAACTCTACTGGGCAGGGATTGGTCCCCACACTTTGAGCAGCACCACCCCCAGGGCCTTGGGAAGCACTGTCCCCACAGCTTTAGCTGGGAGTTGTCTGGCCTGATGAAAGTCAATGTCCCCACCTTTGAAACAGAGGAAGCAGCGCTGATGATCTCTGACCTTTGGGACCCATCCCTTGTCTTGAAGAATAGCTTTATAGTGCCGTCCTGTACAATGTAAGAAGTCTCACAGCCTCTTCACTCCTTCCTGTCTCCTTCTGCTTCAGTTCAAATCAGCAATTTTACTGCTAGGATGGCTGAGGAAGTCTGTGGTTCACACCCATACTTATTTCCTTATTGAAGAGTTGCTTCACCCCGCATACCCTTAGTGTTCACTTCAAAACTTGCTTTGTCTTCTTTTTTTTTAATATGAATAGGCTGAGGATTTTCATAATCTTTAAGTTCTGTTTCCCTTTTGATTACCATTTTATCTTTAAGTCATTTTGTTCTTTTCACATTTTACTGCAAGCATTCAAGAGAAGCCAAGCCACGCCTTCACCACAATATTTAGATATTTCCACAACCAAATATACCCAATTTCATTGCTCACAAATTCCATCTTCAACCAAACACTCGGGCATGAACACAATTCAGCCAAGTTCATTGCCACTTTATAACAAGAATGGCCTTTCTTTTAATACCCAGTAACATTCCTCATTTCAGTCTAAGTCCACATCAGAATTGCCCTTACCATCCATATTTTTGCTAACATTCTTTGTGTGACCTGTTAGGTATTCCTTAAGTCTTAGGGCCTAAGAAGATTGAGGCTCTCTCTACAACTCTCCTCTATACCTGCTGGATCCTCACCAGAATTGCTTTTAAAGGTCCGTTCAGAGCAATGTACACTTTTTCTAGAACATGCCTCCAAATTCTCCTAGCCTCTACTCATTACCCAAAGCCACTTCCATGTTTTTAGGTATTTGTTACAACAGCACTCCCACTATTTTGGTACCAGTTTAATGTCTTGGTCTGTTTGGGCTGCTGTAACAAAATACCATACACTGGTTGGCTTATGAACAACAGAAATTTATGTCTCACAGTTCTGGAAGCTGAAGTCCAAGATCAGGGTCCCAGCATGGTTGGATGAGGGCTCTTTCCTGAGTCACTGAAGACTTCCCATTGTATCCTCAGATGGCACAAGGGGAACAGGTCTCTCTCAGGCCTTTTTAAAAAACGATATATGTTTTTTATTGATTTCAGAGAGGAAGGGAGAGGGAGATAGAAGCATCAATGATAAGAGAGACTGGCTGCCTCCTGCACACCCCATACTGAGGATGGAGCCTCCAACGTGGGCATGTGCCCTGACTCAAAATCAAACCGTGACCTCCTGGTTCATAGGTCGATGCTCAACCACTGAGTCATGCCAGCCGGGCTCAGGCCTCTTTTATAAGAGCATAATCTCCTTCACAAGGGCTCTGCCTTCATAATTTAACCACCTCCCAAAAGCCTCACTTCCTGATACCAGCTCATTGGGCATTAGGATTTCAATATAAGAATGGGGGGAGGGGACACAGACATTGAGACCATAGCAAAATCACAACGCACTTACACCAAGTGACCAGATTATTATGATCTCTGAATGCATAATAATCTGGCCACTCAGTGTAGATCCTATATAATAAAAGGCTATTATGCAAATTGTCTCCTTGACCAGGAGTTCAACCAGCAGGCAGGCCGGCCAACCGCCCATGTCCCCTCCCCCTGGCCAGGCTGACTGGACCCCACCCATGCACGAATTCATGCACTGGGCCTCTAATACACACACACACACACACACACACACACACACACACACACTGAGTGGCCTGATTATTATGTGTTCAGAGAACATAATAATCTGGCCGCTCAGTGTATACCTAACTTCAGCTGCAGTTTATAACAAGGCAATGGAGAACTTGACTGAAGGCAGTTGGCTGGTCCCTGAGCATTTTGGTAGCAACAATGTGCCGCTCCTCTTCCCTGGGGCTGCTGGGTTTCAGAGCAAAGCAGTTACTTGCACTGGTTAATCCCAACTGGGTCCTCTTGCCTCCCAGTCTATACCTCACCAGAAATGTCACTCGCAAAGTGACATTTGTAATCACTACCACAACAGAAATGTCACTTGCAAAGGGAAAGCTCAGATTCAGATATCCAGCCATACAGAAAAAGGCTGGGCCTCACAGCAAATGGCCCGGGGAGGGTCACAAACATACACAGAGGCAAGCAAGTCACCCCCCCCCTCCCAGAGAAGAAAGGGCACCCTGCATTCAGACCCAGTGGGGGCAAGCTTTCTGTCCCTGAATCAAAGGCAGTTAAAACATTTCTGGAACAATGGGAACAAAGCACATCTCTTGTTACACTGTGTAGAAAAGATGGGACAGATGAAAGGAATACACATAATAACAGATGAAGGGAATACACACAATAAAAACACCTGGCCCTCAGCTACAGGAAATACTACTGTTTAAAAAGGATTCACCCTGGGCTTCTGTTTGGAATTTCTTCTCTAGCAGAGCGGACAGTGAAAGGGAATCACATTGCCTGTGCACATCTTGTCGATCATTTTAATTGCATGTTATTGTGAAAGCTTTTTGTCTGATTTCCACTATCTGTGACAGAGGAAATAAGAAAACAATTACCTGGACCAGAAATGTAATTGCAGACGATGCGAATGTATTAATGCCACTGAGTTGCACACCTGAAAATAGTCGCGATGGCGAATTTAATGTTATGTGTAGTTTAGCACAATTAGAAAACCCATTTTTTAAGAAGGAAAAAAAATAATGAAGAGATTTCTGGGTTCGGGTAGGAGTAGGAAGGCAACAAAACCCCCGAATTCCTCCTCTTCTAAAATCACAAAAATACAGGAAGACTGCATGACACCCCACCCCACCCCAATCTACATGTTTTCTGAAACTAGGAAGCAGACAACTGGAGTCTGTGGGACCAGCAGCCACTAGGGGGTGGCAGGGCGGTGGGGGTGGTAAAGAGGGTTCCTGCGCAACCTGGTCAGGACGCACCGATCAGTATGACTCCGCAGTTTGGACTCTGCGTGGAGACAGCTGTGGGCAGATCCGAGAAGAATCAAGACAGAGACCTGCACAGCAGGAGGGATAAAAGAGGCAAAGAAAGCGAAAGCGGCCCTGAATGGCCGCGCAGTGCCGAGTAGCTGGGCGAGAGGCACGGCGGCGCCAGAAGAGGGCGCCCGAGAGCTAGCGCTCAGGTCTAGTGGCCCCTTCCAGCCCCTCAAAGGTCCCTATGCTTAGAGCGCACAAGGAGCTGGAAAACCGGAAGACCCAAGTCGTTCAAACACAAACAGGAAACATTAGGAAGTCAGAGGCTTTCATAGACTCCATTCTTGTCAGAAATTCTTTTTGATGCTCAATTTGTCACCAATTCGGCCAGTGGGAGCCAGGTCGAGCTGGCTCCCGTGTCCTTTTGCCATTCCCCACAGTTTTTTTTGACAACCACAGAGATGTGCCGGGCTCACCTTGCACTTCTGATAGGCAGTACCTGGAAATATGCATAAAATATATCAATCTGTACAGGTGTATTTAAAACATCGAGGGTTCAGATCGAAATGCCCAATTAATACACAATATTACACTCTCTCCCCTTTCTTACCCTTGAAGGTTAGGATTTGTGAAGCGAATTGCATTTTGTCTCTGTCCCAGGACACAGAGAGGCCAGTTGTGACATGATGATGCTAATGTGAGAAGAGAAACCTGTGGTGGCAGCTTCTGCGCTGGCCTGCCCCTGCTGAGCACCCTGTGCCTGCGTGACCCAAACACCACATCGTTTCATTACAGTGCAAATTATGGCCAGTTTAAGACTTGGCTTTGAACTTGATTGTAACTATGAATCAGATTGGAAACGAAATACTTTTTTTTTTCAAGTAAAAAGAAGAAAACTTGATTTAAAAATTAGCCCTAGCCAGTTTGGCTCTGGCTAGGGCTAATTTTTAGACAGAGCGTGGGCCCTGTGGACTGAAGGGTCCAGGGCTTTGATTCTAGTCAAGGGCACATACCTAGGTTGCAGGCACATACCTCGATCTCTGGCCCTGGATGCATGCAGGAGGCAACCAATCGATGTGTCTCTCTCACATGGATGTTTTAGTCTTCCCTCCTCCCTCATTTCTCCCCTAAAAATCAATAGAAAGTCCTCACTCCTCGGGGATTAAAAATAAAAAATAGTAAAGGAAAATGAAACAAAAAAGAAGACAAAGCAACAAAAGCCCAATAGGTTTTTCTGGAGTAAAATTCTATACTACTTTCTATTCTTTGGCGATCATGTGGCTACCACAGCAAATGGAATTTGGTGTGGAGGTATGATGAGTTTTAATCCATTCAAAGTTCAAACACAAATCAATAAAAGCATCTATGGTGCTTCCATGCATACGAAGAATTAACATTACAATGTCCGTACTATTCCAGACAATTTATAGACTCAACACAATTCCTATCAAAATACCATATTTCACAGAATGAGAATAAATAATCCAAAAATTTATAATGGAACCATAAAAGACCTCAAATAACCTCAGCAATCTTCAGAAAGAACAACAAAGTTTGAGGAATCACACTCATATCAAACTATACTACAAGGCTATAACAATGAAAACATCATGGTACTGGCATAAAAACAGATATATACATCAATGGAATAGAATAGAGAACCCAGCTGGTTTGGCTCAGAGGATAGAGCGTTAACCTGCAGACTGAAGGGTTCCAGGTTCAATTCTGGTCAAGGGCACATGCCTGAGTTTACAGCCTAAATCCCCAGTACGGGGCGTGCAGGAGGCAGTCGATTCATAATACTCTCTCATCATTGATATTTTTATCTCTCTCTCCCTTTCCCTCCCTCCTTGAAATCAATGAAAATTTTTTAAAAAATTTTTTTAAAAGAATAGAGAATCCAGAAATAAATCCATGCCTATATGGTCAATTAATATTTAATAAAGTATGCAAGAACATACAATGGTAAAGAGAGTGTATTCAATAAGTGGTGTTGAGAAAATTAGACAGATCCATGCAAAAAATGAAATCAGACGATCCTCTTACACCATATATAAGAAAAAACTCAAGATGGATAAAAGACTTAAATGTAAGACTCAAAGCCATAAAACTCCTATAAGAAAACAGGCAGTGATATCTCTGACATTTCTCTTAGCAATATTTTTTTATGAAGTAGCTCCTTGGACAAGGGAAACAAACAAAAAAAGCAAACAAATGGGATGACATCAAACTGAAAACATTTTTTCACAGCAAATGAGCCCATCAACAAAATGAAAGGCATCCTACTGAATAAGAGAAAATATTTGGCAATGATACATCTGACAAGAGGTTAATATCCGAATTTTATAAAGAACTCATACAACTCAACAACAAAAAACAAACAACGCAATTTAAAAATGGGCAAAGGACCTGAATAGACGCTTCAAAGAGGATATGCAGATGGCGAAGAGACATATGAAAACATGCTCACCTCACTAATCATCAGAGAGATGCAAATCAAGACGACTCTGCGATATCACCTCCCGCCTGTCAGAATGGCTGCCACCAATAAATCAACAAAAAATGTCGGCGAGGCTGTGGATGGAGAAAATGGAACCCTCATGCCTTGTTTGCAGGAATGCAGACTGTTGCAGCCACTGTGGAGCCAGTATGGAGGGTCCTCAAAAAATAAAGATGGAACTGCCTTATGACCCAGCAAGTCCACTTCTGGGAATATATCCAAAGAAACCCAAAACACTAATTTGAAAGAATATATGCGCCCCTATGTTCGTGGCAGCAATATTTTCAATAACCAAATATGGAAGTAACTCAAGTGCCCATCAATAGTGAATATCCATTTCCAGTGGATAAAGAAGCTGTGGTAGTGAATATCCATTTCCAGTGGATAAAGAAGCTGTGGTACATATAGACAATGCATAAAAAGAATGAAATACTACCACTTGCAGCATCATAGATGAACCTAGAGGGTATTATGAAATAAGTCAGTCAGAGAAAGACAAATACAATATGATCTCACTCCTATGGAATCCAAAGAACAATATAAATGAACAAGAAAACAGAAACAGCCTCAAATACTGAGAACAGACTGATGGTTACCAGAGGGGAGGGAACTGGAGAGAGGGTGAAAATGGTGAAGGGATTAAGAAGTACAAATTGGTAGTTTCATCACGAAGATATAAAGCACAGCAGAGGAAATATCCTATATAATAAACGGTTAATATGCAAATCGACCCTAAGTGAAGGCCAGTTGCTGTGACATGCACTGACCACCAGGGGGCAGACGCTCAATGCAGGAGCTACCTCCTGGTGGTCAGTGTGTTCCCACAGGGGAGTGCCATTCAGCCAGAAGCTGGGCTCAGGGCTGGCAACCACAATGGCTGTGGTGGGAGCCTCTTCTGCCTCGAGGCAGCGCTAAGGATATCTGACTGGTGCCCCCCTGTGGGTAGCGGGCCTAAGCTGTCAGTCATACTTCCCTCAAGGGCTCCCAGACCTTGAGAGGGTGCAGGCTGGGGCTGAGGGACATGCCTCCCCCGCCCCCGTCCCCTGCAAGTGCATGAATTTTGTGCACCGGCCTCTAGTAGTCAATAATATTGTAATAACTATGTATCATGCCAGGTGGGTCCTAGAAATAACAGGGGAACACTTTCTAAAGTATATGATTGTCTAACCACCATGCTGTACACCTGAAACTAATACAAAATAATATTAAAGGTAAACTTTAATGGAAAAATAAAATTTAAAAATGGTTCATATGGTACATTTGATGTTATGTATATTTCATTACAATAAAAAAAAATCAAAGGCAAATGGCCAAGTTGTTCCTTGCCTTGTCGTAGCATCCACCTACTGCTGGCCAAAGCCACAGCTGAATCAAGGTGACAGCCAGCCTCCAGGGCTCCTAATCGTGGCCCCTCCCAGTTGCTTAAGAGGAGTTGGATTAGACAAGTTGGCCATCTGATCTTCCAGCCTGGCTTGCGGCCCCAGCTGAAGGCGATGGGGGGGGGGGGGAGACACAGTGGAGGGCCTCTCCTATTTCTCCTGCTCCTCTTCACCCACATTTCGCCCCTTCCTTGTTCTTCATCTCCTTCGCAAGTGCCGCTCCTCTTTCATCCGCCATGGGGCGGGACCTGAGTGAGCTTTCGCTGGACCTTGGGGAGCTCACGTGTGCGCCCAGGTGCTGGGTGACTTTCCAGAGCAGTAATCTGCTTTCTGCTAAAACAGGACTTGATCTTCTGTTAGCCCTAATCATCAATTAGCACCGTGCTCTGCAGAGACAGGGAAGGCCCAGGACTCACTGTCATCCCCACCTCCTCCTGCCTCTGCCATCTCCCCTCCCCTTCCTCAGGGTCTTGGGGCCAACCCATGACTGAGCTCAGTGGGGCAAACCAGTGTGATGCTGGGCAAGAGCGGGCCAGGCAGGTGGTGGGCAACTTCCAGGGCTCAAGCTGGAGGCTTCCCCTAGATGTCCTGCTAGACCATCCCTGAGATGGCATTACACATTGTTCTCAAAGGGCTTCCGACGGACATGGCAGCCCCATGGGGCCAGGGCTGGGTGCAGGCAGGACTAGCCTTCTCCCTTTATTTTATATTTTATTTTTTAAATATGTTTTTATGGATTTCAGAGAGAAGAAGGCAGAAGGAGAAGAGATAGAAATATCAATGATGACAGAGAGTTATTGAATGGCTGCCTCCAGCACACCCCCTACTGGGGATTGAACCTGCAACCCAGGCATGTGCCCTGACCAGGAATCAAACTCTTGGTTCATAGATTGACTCTCAACCATGGAAACACACCGGCTGGGAATAGTCTTCTCCCTTTAGACAGAAGGCAAACCTGGCCCAAAATGTCAAGGACGCCCCATCCAAGGCCACCCAGCCAGTCCGTGGTGGTGCCAGGAACAGGTGGGCCTGTGTCCAGTGCTCAGAAGGAGCCAGATGGGACAGGCAATCTCAGAAGAGGCTCATTTCCAGCTCTCACACCTTCAGATGCTCTGATTCTTTTAATCTGGTGGAGACAAGCAAACGAAGCTCCCTGGGAGCCAAGAAGAGGGAAAAGCGTGGATTTGGAAGTCACAATGACCTGGGGTTGACTTCTAAGGATCTGACATTGTCACATTTAAGCTACACTATGAGCCACTTGAACACATTCCCGCTATGAGCCCCTGCTTTAGCTTATTTTGGGTATATACCCAGAAGTGGAGTTGCTGGATCACGTAGTAATTCTATTTTTAATTTTTTGAGGAATTGCCTAACTGTTTTCCACAGTGGCTGCACCGTCACAATCTAATTTTAGGATATTTCCATCACCACCAAAGGAATCCCTGTCCTCATTAGCAGTCATTCCTCGTTGCCCCACCTCCCAGCCCCTGGCAACCACTAACCTCCTCTCTGTCTCTGAATTTGCCTATTCTGGACATTTTGTATGAATGGAATCATACACTAGATGGCCTTTTGTGACTGGCTTCTCTCATTCAGCATCATTTGAGGCTCATTCATGTTGTGCCAGGGGACAGAACTCCATTTCTTGTTATGGCTGAACTCCAATGTCCACATTTTGTTTATTCATTCACCTGTTGATTCAATTTGGGATTGTTTCTATCTTTTGACTTCTTATGAATAGTGCACTAGGAGCATTCTTGTACAAGTTTTTGTGTGTGTGTGGACATGTTCTTTTAATATATATATATATATATATATATATATATATTGACTTCAGAGAGGGAGGGAGAGGGAGAGAGAAACATCAATGATGAGAGAGAATCATTGATCAGCAGCCTCCTGCATTCCCCCCACTGAGGATCAAACCCACAACCCAAGCATGTGCCCTGACCATGGAATAGAACCGTGACCTCCCGGTTCATAGGTCAATGCTCAACCACTGAGTCACACCAGGTGGGCTGTGTGTACATGTTTTCAGTTCTTCAGGGTAGATACCTAGGAGTGGAAGTGCTGGGTGTGCTTTCTCTTGCAGTCAGGGGAACACAGCTTTCCAGGTGTCCTTGGGCAGCAAGCCCAGCTTTCCAGGCTGCCAAAGGGCCTTGGCAAGGCTGTGGCCAGGACTCTTTCTTTTTATTCCATGGAGAGCCTCTAGCCCGGCACCTGGCACGTGGCAGGCATTGACCAATGCCAAGAGCCATTCTTGCTATGGGTGGCCCAGCTGGGGCTGCACACAGCTCTGGCCCTCAGCTTGGCAGCCAAGGCTTTCCCTCCACCTGCAGGAATGGCTGGGTCACCAGGAACTGGAGTGTGAAGTGCTGAAGAGTCATGGCACTGAGAACAGGGCAGTGAGACCATGACCTTGGCTTTGTTGAGCTTAAGGCCAACGCAAAGGAGGTGGCTAAAGGCAGCTGGATTTCAGAGCTGGCAGAAGCCATGAGAAAGGATGTGCTCCTAAGGGGGGGGGGTTGGAGGAGGGGAGAGAGTCCTCAGTAAAAACACGTACCTGGACAGTGTTGCTCAGTGGTTGAACATCAAGCTATGAACCAGGAGGTCACATTTCAATTCCTGGTCAGGGCACATGCCCGGATTGGGAGCTCAGTCCCCAGTGGGGAGTGTGCAAGAGGCAGCCAATCAATGACTCACTCTCATCATTGGTGTTTCTATCTCTCTCCTCCTCTCCCTTCCTCTCTGAAATCAATAATGTATATATATCTTTTTTTTTTCTTTTAAAACAGGTTAGCTCTAGCCGATTTGCCTCAGTGGATATAACATCGGCCCTCGGACTGAAGGGTCCCAGGTTTGATTCTGGTCAAGGGCACATACCTCAATTGCAGGCTCCATCTCCAGCCCTGGTCTGGGCACATGCAGAAGACAACCAATCGATGTGTCTCTCTCACATCAATGCTTTTCTCTCTCTCTCTCTCTCTCTCTCTCTCTCTCTCTCTCTCTCTCTCTCTTCCTCTCTCTCTCTCTCTCCCTCCCTCCCCCTCTCTCTAAAGTCAATGGAAAAATATCCTCGGATGATTAACAATAACAACAACAAAAACGGGTAAGGCTGCAGAATTGGGAGATTAGCAGGTAATCGGTTCCCCTGCCAAGTGCAGAGCCAGCAGCAGCTAGACTACTGACGAGGGACAGCAGAGGTGACTCATCTGGAACACTGTGGAGAGGTTGACCTCTGAAGGCAAGTCTAGAGGGAGGCTGTAGTCAGGGCAGTGCAAGGAAAGGTCGTGAACTCAGGGGAAGGAGGCTTGAGCAGGGGAGTCTGAGTGTCTATGAGCACTTCCAGCTGCTGGGGGCGGGGCTAGATGAACTTCCTGGTAACTGAAGGAGCTGCAGTTCATGGTGAGCAAGGGGAGGGGAAGCAGAAAGCAAGATGCACAGTGGACTCTCCCCACCCCCAGGTTGCCCCTTCCCTCCTGGGGGAGGAGCCCCCATCAGTGTAACTTGCATGCACATGGGCACATTGACATGGCCTGACCCTCAGGGAGCCTCCATTTCCATGCCTGAGCCTTTCAAAGCCTCTCAGCAATCCCCACCTCCAAGGGCTCTGGGGCAAACCAGCTGGGAAAGGAAGACTTGGGCTTTGGCCTGCTGCCCTTATCTGAAAATCCTGACCCTTGGACCCACCTGACCCAAGAGTGGGTGCGGGCCCAGCTGGCATGGCTCAGTGGTTGAGCGTCAACCCATGAACCAGGAGGTCATGGTTTGATTCCAGTCAGGGCACATGCCCTGGTTGCAGGCTCGATCCCCAGTGCGGGGCATGCAGGAGGCAGCCAATCAATGTTCTCTCTCATCATTGATGTTTCTAACTCTCTCTTCCTTGTCCTTCCTCTCTGAAATCAATAATATATATATATTTAAAGAGTGGGTGCTGGATGCTGGAGCTGAATAACAGGTGAACAGATAAGTCCAGCACAGTTTCATCGTGAAAGAGAAGGCTAAGGGACGGCCTGGCTGAAGGAGCCAGGCAGCCTCAATTGCCTTCCTTGTTAAGCCTTTATTGGAATTTTTATCTTTAGATACAATAAGTAGGGTGAGTAATCTTGGGAGGACACGTGTTTATATTATCCTCTAGGCAAGGGCACCCATGGGGTAAGCATAAGGATTCCAGTGAACACCCAGCGGTCTGCACATGCACAGACTTGTTTGGGAAAGGTTAAGGAATAATTAGGGGTGCCGCCTTCAACACTCTGCTAAGTCTCCTCTAAGCTGGAATTCTGATAAACAGGGCAGGCGGCCTTCCCCACACTTCCCTTTTATCCGAATGTCTTCCTTACAACTTTCCAACCACGTCTCTTGTGCTCCCCTATAGTTGGACAGTAGGACGTAACAGAGGACACATGGACAGGAGCGCAGGTCCGTGGCAGCTTCTGCAGCTGTCTCAGAAAGCCAGGAACTCTGAGTTTGGTGGCAGGCCAATCCCTCTGAGCTGCCCTCATGGGCTCGCCTAAGGAGCCAGGAGGCAAGGGCTGAGGGAGGAGGGAGGTCTAAGTCCAGGGCCCAATTAAGAGATCAGATGGTGAAGAGTTTGGGGGCTTTTAAGGTGAGGAGGCCCAGCTGATCCTGCAAGCTTGTATAAAGCACTGTAACCCCCAGACAGCTCGAGGGCTGGCGGGCACCAGGGGCAGGGCTTTCTGGAACCATGGCCCGGCAGTGGGGCCTCCAGAGGCTCGCAGGCAGGCAGCTGCAGGCCAGCTTTGAGGACAGCACCCCCGCGAGCATCTTCACCTACACCAACAGCAACGCTACCAGAGGTGAGAGGGCAGGTGCCGAGGAGGCTGGATTCCGATGGCTGAAGCAGCCCCTCTGGGAAACCATGAACAGAAGGGTCTCAAGTTTGATTCCCGGTCAAAGGCATGTACCTCAGTGTAGGCTCTGTCCCTGACTCACAGGTCCTGGAATGTGTGGGAGGCAACCAATCGATGTGTGTCTCTCACATTGATGTTTCTCTCTCTCACTCTCCTCCCCCACCTTCCACTTTCTCTAAAAATCAATGGAAAAAATATCCTCGGATAAGGATTTTTTTAAAAAAGAATATCAAGTATGCATTTTCTTTTTTAAGCATTTTTATTGATTTCAGAGACAAAAGGAGAAGGAGAGGGAGATAGGAATATGGAAACATCAATGATGAGAGAGAATCACTGGTCGACTGCCTCCTGCACGCCCCTCATTGGAGATGGAGCCTGCAACCCGGGCATGTGCCCTGAATGGGAATTGAACCATGACCACCTGGTTCAATGGTTGACATTCAACTACTGAGCCATGCTGGCGTAGCTCAAACGTGCATTTGCAAACCTTGCAGGCTTCCCAGGCCCTTTGAGAATCCCTTTCCCATGCAAGTTCATTCCTCTTCCCTCGTGGCCCCGTATTGCTAGTGAGCACTCATTACATTCAAGCCTGAGAAAGGACCCGGTCTGACTCATCTCTGCATGTTCTGAAGCCAAAAGGAGGCAAACTCCAGGAGCAGGACGCTTGAGGGTAGAGATGAGTGATTTCTAGAACCTTCGGGTCAGAAGAGGCTGTCTTAGTCACCTTGTCCAACTCCGTGTCCAAGTCCAGGGCCTGCGCCTTACCCGGCACATTCTGGGGGGGGGGGGGGGATTTGCTCCTCTCCTAGGCCCGCCCTTCCACTGAGAGCTGGCTTATGGCGAGAGAGAAAGTCCCCAAAGAAACTGAAACTCTGATGAGGCAGCTGAGTTCCGTCCTGGGAGTAACCCAGTCCAAAAGTTTGCCTGTAAACCCTTCAAAGACATGAGGGCACCAGTGATCCCCAGCCCTAGACCTGTCCCCAGGTCCCTCCTCCAAACCAAAGGTTTCCTGGCTGCCAGGGCAGTGATCAGCAGCAGGGTTCCTGGGCCAAACTGATTGAGAGCCCTGAAGTTTGAATCAATCTGAGCCCCAGAATGCCTTGATGGAGATGGGGGCCTCTGGGGCTTCCTCAATGCCTGGTTCCTTTCTGTAAATCTTAACACCCTCCCCCCCAAAAAATGCAAGTGTCTGCCAAAGTGGACAGAAAAGTTTGGTAAACCCCTGGGTCTTGGTCATTTGTCTTATTTCATCTCTAACCCTCTGCACTAACCCCTTCTTCTGATTTCTGCAAGCAGATCCAAGATATCACATCTTTCCTCCATAAATCTTCAGCATGCACCTGTCAGAGAAAAGAATGATAGAAAACAGAAGCATAGCCTGCCGGCATAGCTCGGTGGTTGAGCATTCAACCACAAACCGAGAGATGGCGGGTTGAGTCCCGGTCAGGGCACATGCTTTGTTTCCTTGATTCGGAGTCCAAATAAGGCCCACCTGTCCTTGTTGATAAATATGTCTTTATATCCTTTTTAAAAAAAAAAATTTAGAGGTTCCTCCTGGATCTCGTTGCAATTTATTTGTCAAAGTAAATGAGTCCCTGGGCTCACCCACTTCAGACTCTGCTGATGTCTTACTATGTGTGGCTTCCCATGCCCAGCCCACCCCATTTGTCAGGATGTTTCTGTAAAATGGCTGCTGTGCAGGTCAGCTGGATTTGTCACGTGTTTTGACAAGACTGCTCCATTGGAAGGGGGTATCCTTTTTACCCGGGTGTTGGCAGCTGCTGAGCCCAATGCCCAGACCCATGAAACCACTGGGGATTGCAAAAAAATAGCATTCTGACTGTCTTCTTCTGTCAGCTGGATTATATAGATAAAGAGAAACATGTGCTCATCTACTCTTGTGCTCCGTCAGGAGGGGGCATGGTGTACTAGTCTATGGGAAAGACAGGAGAAATGCTTGATTCTTCCCCTTTATCTCTCTTATTTCAAAATAATGACTTGGTTCCCCAGTGAAGCCAATTAAGGTTGATCTCATAGGTCGATGCTCCAGCACTGAGCTACGCTGGCCAGGCTCCCTTTGGTATTTTCTAGAATCCTTCTCGTGCTCATTTCTTCATGAAATGAGTCCCAGAGTTTTCAGGAGGGGGGAGCGGGGTTGCACTTGTAGAGGCCACTCCCAGGAGACTGCCCCAGTCCCTCTGCCACCAAGCAAGGCCCTTGTTCCTGCCCTGTCCCTCTGATCCCTGCCCTCCCAATCTGGTCTTCATGGGTTGTCTGGGAAGGACACTCCGTCTGATTCATTTTGAAACTGCCTCAGCCCCTTGCATTTGCTGCAAGCTGGAGTATTTCAAAGACCTCACAGTTCCAGCTGCTATTCTCACACTGAACCTCTGTACTTTCCGGGGAACTCCAGTGTATACCAGAACATCTTAGAGTCTCATCGTGGTAACCCCAAGGGGTTGAGTTAAGTCTCAGCTGGGGAATCTGGAGAGGCTTCCAGAAGCCAAGGTCATCGGAATGGGGCTTCATAGCATGAAAGGGAAGAGGAACTGGTGCAGGGGAGAGTGTGAGTGATGATCCAACAACAGCACAGCTGGTGCGGCCCAATGGTTGGGCATGGACCTATGAACCAGGAGGTCAAGGTTCGATTCCTGGTCAGGACATAAGCCTGGGTTTTGGGCTCGATCCCTAGTGTGGGGCGTGCAGGAGGCAGCTAATCAATGATTCTGTCTAATCATTGATGTTTCTGTCTCCCTCTCCCTTCCTCTCTGAAATCAATTTTAAAAGATTTAAAAAAAAGAAGAAGATCCAACAAGAGAAGGACATAAATGTGCAAGGAAGACAGTATAGGGGATGTGGGGGTTCGGGGGAGCATAAGCCTTCCAATAGCACTACGGGGGCTGGCCCAGTGTCCCGGGGGTGGTGAATTAGAAGAGGGAGAGATACCCAGCAGAGATGATGAGGAGTTTCACTTTGTTAACTTCAAAGATGCCTGTGCAGCTGCGGAGCAAGCAAGCCAGGTCCTCTGGCCTGAGAGACAGGATTGAGGGTGGTTGTTTGCAGATGTACAGAGCTAGAGAGAGAGGCAGCTGCAAAGGCAGCAGGTAGGACAGCGGGAGCATTGACGGGAGGCTCTGTCTCGGTGGGGAGAGGACAGATGGGTATAGCTGTGCAAGCAGATGACGCCACTACCTACTCTGTCCTTCCTGTCACCAGGCCCCTTTGAAGGCCCCAATTACCACATCGCCCCCAGATGGGTGTACCACCTCACCAGTGCCTGGATGATCTTCGTGGTCATTGCATCGGTCTTCACTAATGGGCTCGTGCTGGTGGCCACCATGAGGTTCAAGAGGCTGCGCCACCCTCTAAACTGGATCCTGGTGAACTTGGCTGTGGCTGACCTGGCAGAGACCATCATCGCCAGCACCATTAGCGTCGTGAACCAGGTCTATGGCTACTTTGTGCTGGGCCACCCTCTGTGCGTTGTGGAGGGCTACACCGTCTCCCTGTGCGGTAAGCCAGCTGAGGGCCCAGGCTCAGGAGAAGACCCAGCCTGCTGTGCATAAAAGACATACTCACATGGCACACCCCAGGTGTGCCCGCAATGCACATGTTTTAAGGAAGACAGACACACAGGAGAAAGCGGGCCTTGGCCATCATTTAGGTGGGGGGGGGGGCTTGTACAATCCAACACACCCCAAGTGCCTACTCTGAAATAGGTTCTGTCTGTTTTTAAATATATATATATATATATATATATATATATATATATTTTATTAATATTATTATTATTGATTTTAGGGAGTAAAGGAGAGGGGGAGAGAGAATCATTGATCGGCTGCCTGTACACTCCCCATACTGGGGACTGAGCCTGCAACCCAGGCACCTGCCCTGACCGGAAATGGAACCGTGATCTTCCGGTTCATATGTCTATGGCTCAACTACATTGAGCCATGCCAGCCTGGCCAGGTTCTGCCTTTGGACAGCCACGTTGGGGCCATGCAGCTGTGAGGAGGCAGCTATAGAGTCAGACAACCTCAGAGCAATGTGGGGGGGGGGGAGGGCTGCGGGCACCTCGAACAGAACTCCCACCATCAGGGCCGTGTTCCCTTTCAGCTCACCTGTGTTGGCTTTTTCCAGGGAAAGAAGCAATTCCCAGATGTCTGTCCCCATTCCCATCACTAATGTCTCTGTGGGCTGTGGCTCTGTTCAGGTCAACATTGGCTGAGAAGTACCCGTGTGCTGGGCTTTGTGGTGGGCACCAGGCATATAGGGTGTGGCACACAGGGTTCCAGCCCCAAGGTGCCCCTAAGTCCTGCGAAGAGGGGTCCCTAGCCCAGATAGTGACTGCACAGTGCCATCGGTCCTCTCAGAGGACCATGTCCTGGAGGAGTTGAAGCTTTTTGAAGATTATTTATTTATTTATTTGTTTATTTATTTATTTTTATTGATTTCAGAGAGGGAGAGAAAGAGAGAAACATCCATAATGAGAGATAATCATTGATTGACTGCGCCCTGCATGCCCCCCACTGAGGACCGAGGCCCCAGGAATCAAACCATGACCTCTTGGATCATAGGTCGATGCTCAACCACTGAGCCATTCCAGCTGGACACCCGTACTTCTGAATAAGTTTTGATGCCATAGACGCCCTGGTCCTCAGGGGAAACATATGTACCCCTTCTCAGAAGAATGTTTGCAAATGCACATGAGGTCTACAGTGATACTGAAATAGAGTTATCAGAGTATTAAACAGTAATTAGCAACATAGTCTTCATTTAAAGTATTAGTATTAAAATTATAATACTCAGTTATAGTATATTATCTATAATAATAAAAGCATGATATGCTAATTAGACCGGACATCCTTCCGAATGACCTTCCGGATAAAAAGCCGGGGCTGCAAGAGAAGTCCAGGTCCTGGGTGCCAGAGGGAAGCTGGTGCCGGCAGCCAGGGGAAGGAAGGCCTGCTCTTGCACAAATTTTGTGCATCGGGCCACTGGTAATTAAATAAATAGTATTGAGTATTTTCTATACTCAATATTAGTGACACCATTTTTTTTTATTAAAGTATCAAATAACTGGACCTGGCCTGACAGTCATTGAAATTTCAAAGTGGTGTCCTAGCTGGTTTGGAAAGCTGGCGGCTGGTCTGGGTGGAAGAAGTGATGTAAGAGGCTCCCAGCCGCCACCTGTCTGTTCTCCCCTGCAGGGATCACGGGGCTCTGGTCCCTGGCCATCATTTCCTGGGAGAGGTGGCTGGTGGTCTGCAAGCCTTTTGGCAACATGAGATTTGATGCCAAGCTGGCCATCGCAGGCATCACCTTCTCCTGGGTCTGGTCTGCTGTGTGGACAGCCCCGCCCATCTTCGGTTGGAGCAGGTAAGGATGCCGAGGTGTTAGGGAGACGCCTTGCTAGGACCAAGAGGGGAGGGTCAGGCTCGTGATTCCCTTTGTGACCTCGGGGCAAACAGGTTTTTGTCTCTGGGCCTCCAGGGCCCTACAAATAAAGTGAAGACAGGCCCAGGTCTCACTGAGTCCCCTTGTAGCGTGCAGTGTTCCTGAGTGTATGAATCTGGCTGCTGGAGCATGGTCTCCAAGCCTTCCCCGTGGTCTCCAAGCCTGAGCTGTTCACAGGAACATGTGGAGAAACACCTACAACTTCAGGCCATGGGCTGATCGGGTTGACCCCAGAAAAATGATTCACGTATTCACAGGTTCTTAGAAGGCCAGAGGGTGCTTCACCCTCTCTGTGAAAAGGGCATGTGATCAAGATGATGAAAATGTTCTGGAAAGCAGATAGTGGCAATGAAGGTAATAAATGCCACCGAACTGCTCACTCAAAAATGGTCAGCCCTAGCCAGTTTGGCTCAATGGATAGAGCGTCAGCCTGCAGACTGAGGGGTCCAATGTTCAATTCCGGTCAAAGGCTCCATCCCCAGGGTCTGTGTAGGAGGCAATCAAATGATGTGTCTCTTTCACATCAATGTTTCTCTCTCCTCCTTCTCCTCCCTTTCACTCTAAAAAAATGGTTCATTCATGTAACGTGAATTTAATTTCAATAAAAAACAAATAGCCAACAGCTCTACCCGTCCGTGGCATGGCTGGGCTGGGGGTCGCAGGTTGCCCTGCCTGCATCGGGACAGGCTGCCGCCTCTTCTATCCAGGTTCTGGCCCCATGGCCTGAAGACTTCCTGCGGCCCAGATGTGTTCAGCGGTAACTCGTACCCTGGGGTGCAGTCGTACATGATGGTCCTCATGATCACATGCTGCATCATCCCACTCAGCGTCATCGTCCTCTGCTACCTCCAAGTGTGGCTGGCCATCCGAGCTGTAAGCCCCCGTGCCCTCCTGGCTTCGCCCCTGGCTGGTAGGATCACGAAGGTCAGGGATGTGTGCACATGGACAGAGGGTCTCCCAGTCCGCTCCCCTGCCCCCAAACCAGACGTGACTCTGGTACTTAGAGTGGATCCCTTGTCCTTATAGAATAGCAAGAGATTACCCTAGTCATGAGCAGCGCTGCATTCCTCCTGAGCCAACCAGATTCACAAGTGAAACCTGCAAATCAAGGAGTGTTGTTAAAAGGATGCCCTTGTCCTTCTGGAGGACCCTTGTCCCTCCCACTGGCCTGTTGGGCCAGGCTAAGAAGCGAATTCACATGTGCCCTCTGCTCCCTCCTCCTCCCTGGGAAGCTAATCTGTCCACAGCCATGCCCCTCCTTCCCTGTGCAAGCTGGGCTACCATTTCGGTGCCCGCGTAGGAAATCAGAGCAAGACAGCAGAGTGAGGTTGCGTCCTGGGATGCTGGGAGCTCTGTGCTCCCCTTGTGGTCTCCTGAATGCCATACGTTGTCCCTTTGTCAGTGAGCTAAGCTACCATTAGCTTGATCTGGATGCACCATCTGTTCCTGTTGGGATCTTGCTTGGCACCGGTGGTAGAAGACCCTTTGGGGTGGCCTTCTATATGAGGCTGCCTGTGCTCACAATCCGATCAGCATGGGCTTATAAGCGCCTTCTAGAGTGGAGGTCATGGGCTTGACATAAGCTCCCCTCATCTCACTACCTTCAGCCTGGGATATTCCCCACCACCACCACCCACCTCTGCCTGCCCCCACCTTGTTGGAGGTCAGGGATCAGAAGCAACTTAGCTGGCTCCCAAGGTGTCCAAGGTGTCATGGCTTGGGCCATGTTCAGTCTGAGTTGCGGAGCTCAGGCTGCAGAATGTGTTACCTGCCCTCACAGTTTCCCCTCGTGCCCACCCAGCTGTCTGCCATCAGGTCCTGCCCATAACAGAGAGCGGCCAACCCCTGTGTCTTCTCCTGCCCAACCCCTCAGATCTGAGCGCAGGAGGGAGCATGTTAATAAGGGACCAGGGGAGACTAAGAACTGCCCCCTTAGCTCCTGCCCAAACTCCCAATGGGAGCCAAGCTAAGCCAAGAGTTTGGAAGGCCCCAGCTTGGGGCCGTCTCAGCCAGGTTCAGCTGCGTGCTGCCTCAAAGCTTGCACAGCTCTCGAGAGGCCACCCTCCAGAGAGCTGTAGGCCAGGCGTGCACTCACTCAGATGGGAGCTGGCTGCTGGCTGGCGAGGTGCTGTAGTGGGTGGACCCGTCTCCTTCTCCCCATGACTCCCCATTCCTAGCCAGCCAGGAACAGGAACACGAAGTCCTTTCAGATTCAGAGCCCTGAGGAACTCTCCTACTCACTGTCCCTTGGCACGACCCTCTGTCTCCCCCAGGTGGCGAAGCAGCAGAAAGAATCCGAGTCTACCCAGAAGGCAGAGAAGGAGGTGACCCGTATGGTGGTGGTGATGATCCTGGCGTACTGCCTCTGCTGGGGGCCCTACACTTTCTTTGCATGCTTCGCTGCTGCCCACCCTGGCTATGCCTTCCATCCTCTGGTGGCTGCACTGCCAGCCTACTTTGCCAAAAGTGCCACTATCTACAACCCCATTATCTATGTCTTTATGAACCGGCAGGTAAGTCACACCATCAACACAGCAATCTAGAAATAGACCATGGAAGAGTCCCGTGATGTCTCCCACCTGGAATAGTGTCTGGTCTCCGGAACAGTAACTGGAGAAGGCTCAGCACGGGAGCTCAACCCCAGGCAGCCCTCCTTCTGGATCCTTTTATGGTGTGTCTCTGCCTGAAGGTGGGCATTTCCTACAGAGCCTGCGCACTGTGGCGCTCTTCCTTTCTGTTGGCTTCAGGGCTTGAACACCGGAGGACTGCCTGGACATGGCTACTTTTTCTTAGGTGTGCACTTCCTGCCATTATTGGCGCAACTCTTCTCTCAACCTTCATTTTTCCATCTTCAAACTCTAATTCTGACCAGGACATAAACGAGGCCCTTCTTGACTGCACTGGCCTGAGGTTTTATAGGTTAGTTTAGGGTGGACACACTGTGGTCCCACCCAAAGTCTCCCTAGATGGCAACCAGCAAGGACTGGCATACTGGACCTCCACAGCAAACTGCCCATGACTCGTGAACTTTTTTTTTTAATATATGTTATTGATTTTTTACAAAGAGGAAGGGAGAAGGAGAGAGTGCCAGAAACATCGATGAGAGAGAAACATCAACCAGCTGCCACCTGCACACACCCCACTGGGGATGTGCCCGGAACCAGGTTACATGCCCTTGACCGGAATCGAACCTGGGACCCTTGACTCTGCAGGCCGACGCTCTATTCACTGAACCATACCGGCCAGGGCAACTCCTAGACTTCTGGATAGATACAGCTGACCATTGAGGCCCATGATCTTCCAAGTGCAATTTGCCTTATTCTTCCTTTAATCCATCACAGCCACTTCATTAGGGGGCATCTGTGATGTGACTTGATGACCAGTAACTTCTTGGGTCAGAAACACTGCCCCTGGGGGACCTCCTATTTCACCACCCAGCCTACTCCTTCCAACTGGCTTTCCTCTGCTCTTCCATTTAACAGTTGCTCCATGGTTGCGCCCCTACTGCCTGGCCTTGAGATCCTTAAGGATGCATACTTTTGGTAATGTTTAAATATTCAGTAGCCCGGCCAGCATGGGCTACTGAACATTTAAACATTTCCAAAGGGATGCATGCTTAAGGAACCAGGAAGTCACAGTTTGATTTCCGGTCACGATCCCCAATGTGGGACATGCAGGAGGCAGCTGACTGATGATTCTCATTATTGATGTTTTTATCTCTCTCTCCTTCTCCCTTCCTCTCTGAAATTATAAAATGTTTCAAAATAAATAAATATTCAGCAGGACCACAATTGATTCCCCGGGGTTCCATTCCTGGCACCTCAATACCCAGAGTATAGTTCCATCCCAGATCCCTGTTTTCTGTCTTTCATGCGGGTCTCCTTTTAGGCCTGTCTTTTGTTTGTGGAATCCGAGGCTAGCTTGACAAGTACTATCTTTGCCTGAGTCTTTCCATTCTTCCCCCTTTTATACAGATGTCACACTTCTAGACCTCTCCAGGCTTTCAAACTTTCTTTCACCTTTTCACCCTGTTATCCCTTCCTATTGTATTCTGAGAGAACTTTCTGGAATGGAACTCCATGAGGACATTCCTGATGAAACCCTTAGGGCACAATGTGGCACAGAATGGGTGTTCATAGGTAGTTGTTAAGTGAATGTGTTGAATGAATTCTTAGCCTCATCCGCCAGCTCTTCAGCTGAGTTGATTATGCTGTTCAGCCCATTTCTTATGTTATCAATGTCAACAATTACGTTTTTCATTTTGGGGGAGTTCTGGTGTTGGAGGGAGCTGGAGGTAATCAAGAATAGACTTGGGCTCTAGCTGGTTTTGTTCAGTGGTTAGAGCATCGGCCTAGGGACCAAAAGGTCCTGGATTCGATTCCCAGTCAAGGGCACATGCCTGGGTTTCGGGCTAGATCCCCAGTGGGGGGGGGTGCAGGAGGCAGCCGATCAATGATCCTCTCTCATCATTGATGTTTCTATCTCTCTCTCCCTCTCCCTTCTCTGAGATCAATAAAATATTTTTTTAAAAAAACGAATAGGCTCTCTCTCCCCTCAGCTCCTCCCCTGTTCCCCTCTCCCCTCAGGTCCCAACCCTGCTGCTTCCTTCTCGTCCTTCTTCGGGCAGTTTCTGAACTTTGGGAATGTGAGGGAATTGTACAGTTCTTCTAAGTTGTCAAGTCTGTTGTTAGGAAACTGTTTATATCACTTACTTCAAACCTAAATTGCTCATTTGTGTTTTCTCTTTTTCTTCCTGATTAGTCTAGTTAGGGTTGGATAACATTTATTGATTTTACCCCCAATAAATAATATTTGGTTTCAGTTGAAAAAAAAAGAATAGGCTTAGAATATATAGGAAATGCATCTGATCTGTGTTCTCAAAGCATTTTGGTTAGCACAGTGATGATCTGAGATATAATCTGAGAAATAAATACAGCCTAGATCTCTTTAGGGATCAAGCAGCAAAGAGCAGGGCTTTCCTGGTGCTGGAAGTCTCTCTTAGCTAAAGAGACCAGATGGTGGCTACACTGTTGTTTACCTAGTCCTCACCTGGCCTCAAGATTGATGGAATAGAGCCAGGCCACATGGCTCAGAGGTTGAGCATCAACCTATGAACCAAGAGGTCACCGTTCAATTCCTAGTCAGGGCACATGACCAGGTCGGGGAGTTGGTCCCCAGTGTGGGCCATGCAGGAGACAGCTGATCCAGGATTCTCTCTCATCAATGATGTCTCTCTCTCTCCCTTTCTGAAATCAATAAAAATATGTTTTTAAAATGGGTGGACTAGAAACAACATGACAATCACATTCCCTTTCGCTAAAATGCCTCTTTTCAGTTGTTCTGGAGACAGGTCACTCTATCTATGCAGGGGCCTCTTAGCTGGCATCATCTTTGGTCACTGCATGAGTTCCCTGAGGTGCCATAGGAACTACCACAGATTGGGTGGTTTTAAGTAACAGAAACATATGGTCTCCGAGTTCTGCAGGCCAGAAGTCTGAGATCAAGATGTCAGCAGGGCCAGCTTTTTCTAAGGGCTCTGGGGGAAATATCTTCTGCATTCTGGTGAGTACTTGCTATTCCTTGGTTTTAGATGAGTCGCCCTGATCTCTTGCCTTCACCTTCACATGGCCCACTCCTACTCCAGCTTTGCCTCGTGGTAATGTGTATCTTTTTAAAAAATATATTTTAAATTGATTTTTGGAGAGAGAGGAAGGGAGAGGGAGAAAGAGATAGAAACATCGATGAGAGAGGAAGTCATTGACTGGTTGCCTCCTGCATGGCCTCCATTGGAGATCGAGCCCACAATCTGGGCATGTGCCCTGATGGGAAATTGAACCCGCGACCTCTTGGGTCCTGGGTCAGCACTCAACCACTGAGCCACACCAGCCTAGCATAATGTATATCTTAATCACATCTGCAAAGACTATTTCTAAATAAGGTCACATTCATAGACCCCAAGCATTAGGACTTAAGCATACCTTTTGGGGGGGCCACAATGTGATCCAAATAGTCACTATTAGCTTCTAAATTAGATGTCGTAGATCAGTGGTCGGCAAACTCATTATTCAACAGAGCCAAATAGCAACAGGACAACGATTGAAATTTCTTTTGAGAGCTAAATGTTTTAAACTTAAACTTCTTCTAACACCAATTCTTCAAAATAGACTCGCCCAGGCCGTGGCATTTTGTGGAAGAGCCACACTCAAGGAGCCAAAGAACCACATGTGGCTCGAGAGATGCGGTTTGCTGAGCACGGACTTAAATGACCAGATAGTCAGAAATAGACCATCCCCACGTGCGAGAAATAACCTGTCTTCCTCCATTCACTTTGTAGAATTGTGAATGGTAGGAGAGAGGGTTTTGAGTCATCCAGGTGACACTTCATGGATTCCATTCTCCGAATGCCCTAAGCATCACCTTTAGCATAGTGCACTGACCCTTCCTGCTCTGCTGAATAACGCTTTCTCTCCTACCAGTTTCGAAACTGCATCTTGCAGCTTTTTGGGAGGAAAGTAGATGATAGCTCTGAACTCTCCAGCACCTCCAAAACAGAGGCCTCATCTGTCTCTTCCGTGTCACCTGCATGAGCCTCTCCCAGCCTCAACAACAAAAGAGATCTGCCAGCTGCCAGAAAACGTCACCCCTGTCCCACTCACCAGGGCTTTGGCCATCACCGCCACCATCCCTTCTTCTCCATCCCTGTGAAGAAAATGTAGCTTCTCTTTACCAGAAACGACAAAGTCACAGAGGGGGCCCCTTGAGCCCCCAGAGTGTTCAGTCACTGGGTCACTAGAGAGCATGAGGGGTTTATAGAGGAGCGCAGTACTGTATTTCCGGAGACTTTAATCTTTTCCAAAGTCTGCAGATGGTAAGGAAGATTTGTGAGAAAGGGAACTATGAGCTGGGTGGGTACCCATACACCTCTCATGGGGCTGGTGTTGACAAAGTCTGAAAGCCAGATCTCAGAAGTGGCCTCCTGGGGGAGGGCTGGCTGGGTGCCCCGATACCTGGAAAAGAGAGGAGCTGGCCCACCCAGACCCTTTAAGGCTCATCTGGTAGAGGCTTAGCGTCCTTGGAATACAATCTCCATATGGAGGCGACCCAGACCTGCCAGCCCATGGCAGAAATGGCACGCCACTTCTGCCAGGCCAGGACCCCAACCCCGATCAGCACGATCATGGTCCACATGCGCAGGCGCGACTTCAACAATGTCAAGGGAAAGGCACACACAGTAGAGATGAACACCAAGAAGATGGTGACCAGCATGAGGAGCAGGTTCAAAAATCGGAACACAAACTTCTGGGAATAGTGTCTGACGGTCTCTGTCATCTTTGCTTGAGTCACTTGCTGTAGAGCTTCCAGCTTGGATATACGGCACTGGAAAGTTTCCATGACCTCCTGCAGGTGATAAAAACACATGCCCGTGTGATCATTTACTTGAGTGTTTAAGGGTTGCATAGCAAGTGTTGGTGAGCTGAACATTTAGGAGGGAAGTTGAGAGCCTAGAGCACCTATGCACTGAGGGCCCTGTCCAGGGAGCGTCCATGTTTCCCAGTAACAGTGAAGGTCTCATCTGTCTTGGCCTTCATCCAGCGTGGTCTGAAACTGAGAGCCTGGCCATGAGAGAACTGAGCAAGGTCAGGTGTAAGGTCTGAGGCTGTGGAGGAGATTGAGGTTATCTGTCACAGGAGAGGGGATCCATCATCCATGCTTGCCACCCCAGGGTCAAAAGCAAGGGTTCCCAGCTGGTGTTCCCTGCACCCCCAGCATCTCCTGGGTACTCATCAGCTGCCTTTACAGGTGGTTCTGGGCTCAAGCGTGAGATCTGCAATGCCCGCGTTCTCAGCTCAGCTAAAGTGGGAGGAGTGGGAAAGTGCAGCATGAACATGAAGATTGGACCTCTCCAGGTCTAAAACAAATGTGGGGAGTTGCCATTGAACCCTTAACAGGGGTACAGCTTGAATATCCGTCTTTCCTTGGTTTGGAGGTTACCGGAACAGATTCTCTTATCCTTGGCTTCTCTCTTCCCTGCATCCTTCTCACTGGCCCTTTCTCAAAAATCTCCCCCGGGAGGAACTCACCCATATCTCCTTGGCTTTCTCATAGGAAATATAGGCCATTTTCTCCTCAGCAAAGGCCAGATTCTGTTTGAGACAGTAAATTTCATCCAGGTGCCGCTGCAGGTGCTCATTCACCAGTTCTGCCATCAGCATTTGTCTTGGGAGCAAAAGAGAAAGTAATACTCCCTGAGTACCCCACCCAGAGCTTGTGCTGGCAATGAGTGGTCCTACATTCAGACTACACTTGGGTGCTTGCTTCGGTAGCACACCTATAACAATAAAAGTATAATATGTTAATTAGACCACACAGCCGAACGACCTTCCAGATGTCCTTCCAGATGACCTTCTAGACAAAACCGTGGCTGCGAGGGCTGAGGCCGTGGCTGCGAGGGCCCAGCCCCTTGCACGAATTTCATGCATCAGGCCTCTAGTATACTAAAATTGGAATTACACAGAGGAGATTAGCATGGCCCCTGTGCAAGGACACAAGAAAATTCATGAAGTATTCCATATTAAAAAAAAAATTAGACGTGGGTTCAGGATCTACCTTCCTCCTCTGGCCCTCAGCTCCAGTGAAACCCAGCCTACTCTTCCAGGTCTGTGCCTCAGCCACATTCATGTCGATAGTCATGTATCGCCTATATACCATTCCTCTTCTGTAACAGCTTTACCAAAATCGAGATAGACTAGAAGTTGTAGAAATCAATATCTAAATTATCCCTGTATGCTAGTAAATTCCATATGTATTCCCACTACCAGTGTTTGGCATGCAGTAGTTATTCCATAAAAATCTGTGGATTATAGAGATGGAGCAGCCACAAAAAGACCACATAGTATATGCTTCTATTTATATGAAATGTCCAGAATAGACCAACCCAGAAAAATTGGAAACAGAACAGTGTTTCCCGGAGCTGGAGAAGGGGAAGGTGTGGAGTGACTACTAACGGGGCTGGGTTTTCTATTTGGAGGGATGACAATGTCATGGTCTGTAAGGAGAGAGTGGTGATGGTTGCAGAACTCTGTGAATAGGCTCAAGACTACTGAAGTGTACACTTTAAATGGATGAATTTTATGGTATGTGAATTATATCTCAATAAAGCTATTAGTAAAGCAAATGACAAATACAAGATTGTGGTCATGGTTGCACAATTCAGTAAATTTATGAAACATCATAAAAATGTACAATTAAAACAGTGAATTTTATGGATGTAAAGCATATCTCAGTGGGTCGTTAAAAAATATAAACAAGCTCAGCAGGTGTGATGCAGTGGTTGAGCACTGACCTATGGACCAGGGGATGATGGTTTGATTCCCAGTCAGGGCACAGGCCTGAGTTGTGGGCTTGATCCCCAGTGTGGGGCATGCAGGAGGCAGCTGATCAATTATTCTCTCTCATTGTTGGTGTTTTTCTCTCCCTCTCCCTTCCTCTTTGCAATCAATAAAAATATATTACATATATATGATATATGTATCCTAGTATATATAAGATTTGAAGCAAAAATGAAAATTTTAGAAAGATTGGGGGTAGGTATACAGTGTCCATCATGTTATTCTCTACATTTCACCTGGGTTTGGAATGTTTCACAGTTTGAAAAATCTTTGAGGTTCTTCATTTGGGCAACAGGAAGGACAGGTGGCTTCTAGAACTTTCTTTTTTTTTAATATTTTTAATTGATTTCAGAGAGGAAGGAGAGGAAAAAAGAGAGGTGGAAAAATCAATGATGAGAAAGAATCACTGATCAGCAGCCTCTTGCATGCCCCCCCACACACTGGGATTGAGCCCACAACCCGGGCATGTGCCCTTGACTGGAATCAAACCCGGGACCTTTCAGTCCGCAGGCTAATGCTCTATCCACTGAGCCAAACCAGCTAGGGCTAGAACTTTCTTTTAGGGAAGAGCCGAGGAAGGCTAGACCGAAGCCAGGGGCAGTGACATTGGAGAAGAGGAAAGGTACCAGAGAGCGCTGGAGGCCAGGCCAATGAAGGATCAGGCTGATGGCAGTGACTTTGACCTGCACAAGAACATAACCAATGGTGCTGTCATAAGGACAGGGAATGTGAAGTAAGGAGGTAATTTGGTCCTATTTTGAGAACTTCACTGACACCTACATGTAGATGTCCCCCAGGGAGCTCATAAGCTGAACACTCATTTGTTGAAAGCCAGTTCATCAAGAGCTGATTCATAACAGTGTTTCAAGGAACATTCCATTCGTCTCTGCCTGCTTCCTGTTGAGAAGAGAGTGGGCTGACTGCCTACAGAGAGGGGGAGAGGCAGGGTGTCCACCCTGGAAGTAGATACCCAATGATTATCTTTCCATTACCATGAAAGATCCAGCCACAGGAACATTTAAAACATTAACTATATTCAAGTATGCTTTCATGAATATATTCTCCATGCATATGAATGAAGTAAATGAATAGATTCTTCATTAATGTATTTCTAAGAATGTATTAATATAGTCTTGAATGTATTCTTGAATAATTTAGTGACTAAGAAGATGTTAATTCATAAGGATACTCTCTCAGTCTCCTTCCCTTGCCCCCAGTCTCCTTACCCTCTGGCAGCAGTGGCCTGGCCTTGGCACAGCTGCCTCTTCTCATTGTCTCTTTGTTAGTCAAAGACCCCTCTCCATCCAGCTCCTACCATCACCGAGGCAAATGGAGCACTCTGAAAAACCTTTTAAAAATATTTTACTGGTTTTTACAGAGAGGAAGGGAGAGGGATAGAGAGTTAGAAACATCGATCCAGCTGCCTCCTGCACACCCCCCACTGGGGATGTGCGCGCAACGAAGGTGCATGCCCTTGACCGGAAATTGAACCGGGGACCCTTCAGTCCGCAAGCCGATGGTCTATCCATTGAGCCAAAGCGGTTAGGACTGAAAAATGTTCTTATTAAGGCAGAGTGAATGCCAGTCAACCAAAATGTCCCCTAAATCTTACAAGGCACTCTTTAATATGAATTACCCTAAACTACTGTATTGTTGTTGTGAAATATTATACTCTTTTTTGAAATATATATATATATATATATATATATATATATATATATATATGTTTATATTGATTTCAGAGAGGAAGGGAGAGGGAGAGAGATATAGAAACATCAGTGATGAGAGAGAATCACTGATCAGCTGCCTCTTGCACGTCCCCTACCGGGGATGGGACCCACAACCTGGGCATGTGCCCTTGACTGGAATGGAACCCAAGACCCTTCAGTCCACAGGCTGATGCTCTATCCACTGAGCCAAGCCAGCTAGGGCCAGAAGATTATACTCCTGACTCTACCTGAGGATTGATTGGCTTTTGGCCAAATTGAGCTAGAACCCAGTGGCCTGCAGCGTGGATGAGAAATCTAAGATAAACAGATGTGGGGCAGGGCTCAAGCAGTAGCGGGGGGGGGGGGGGGCGGCTGGGGAATGCAGCAGTGGGAGAAGCTCCTCCTGAGCATACGTGGACACTAATTGCAACCACACACATCCTATAAGAGAGAGACGAGGCCTGACCGGCTTGGCTCAGTGGATAGAGCCTCGGCCTATGAACTAAAGGGTCCCAGGTTTGATTCTGGTCAAGGGCATGTGCCTTGGTTGCAGGTACATCCCCAGTGGGGAGTGCACAGGAAGCAGCTGATCAATGTTTCTCTCTCATCGCTGTTTCTAACACTCTATCCCTCTCCCTTCCTCTCTGTAAACAATCAATAAAATATTTTTTAAGAAAGAAAGAGAGACAGGGCACTTGTACACACAGCGAAGAAGGTCATGTGAAAACAGAACAGAGCGAGATGTGGAGGATGCTAGTCTCAAAAACTGAAGTGATGTGGCCACAAGCAAAGGAGCCCAGCAGCCACAAAAACTGGAAGAGGCCAGGAATGGATTCTCATCCAGAGCCTCCAGAAAGAGTATGGCCTTGCTGACACCCTGACATCAGCCAAGTAAAGCTGATTCCACACTTCTGGCCTCCATAACTGTGACTGTGACAGAATACATTTCTATTGTTTGAGGCCACTGAGTTTGGTATAATTGGTTATGACAGTTGTAGGCAACGCCTCCAGGATGAGGACCCTGCTCAACATCCTCCAATGCATACATAGCACAGCATCCACAGCACAGAATCAGCTGGTCCAAAACGTCAATAGTATTGCCCAGCCAGCGTGGCTCAGTGGTTAAGCATCGACCTGTGAACCAGGAGGTCACGGTTTGATTTCCGGTCAGGGCACATGCCCAGGTTGCAGGTTCAATCCCCAGTGTGAGGTGTGCACAAAGCAGCCGATCAATGATACTCTTTCATCATTGATGTTTCTATCTCTCTCTGAAATCAGTAAAAATACACTGAGTGGCCATATTATTACGATCTCTGAACGTATAATATGGCCATTCTGTGTGTGTGTGTGTGTGTGTGTGTGTGTGTATGTGTGTGTGTATTAAAGGCCCGGTGCATGAATTCGTGCATGGGTGGGGTCCAGCCAGCCTGGCCAGGGGGAGGGGACGTGGGCAGTTGGCCGGCCTGCCTGCTGGTCGAACTCCTGGTGGAGGGGACAATTTGCATATGAGCCTTTTATTTTATAGGATAGACACTGAGTGGCCAGATTATTATGCGTTCAGAGATCATAATAATATGGCCACTCAGTGTATATTTTAAAAAGAAAAAGAAAAGAAAATCAACCCACCGCACAGTGGGGAGATGGCATTCCCCAGAAGGCAGTCATTTTCAGAATAAATGTCCCGGAAGTGACCTTGTGCCCCAGTTCAGCCATGAGCACACGTGAAGGGATCAGGGCTGTCGAGGCGACTCCAGTCCTGTCTACACACCATTTCCGGAGACAGGATGGCAAAGCGCCTCCCTAACCGTTGGACTCACCATCACTCGGGCTATCTCCTGCCATTCCAGCTAGAGCCTCAGCTGCCAGTCCGCCCAGTGGGGCCTAGAGCGGGAGCCTCATTTGTCAGCAGAGGGCCAAGCTGGTGAGCAACTGTGGACAGGGATGAGCCCTCTTCACCGCGGGGACCCAGGCACCGAGGGAACCACTGAGCTCCTTCTCCCTCCTCCTCAGCTCCCTTTCTGCCTCTTGCAGACAGTCCTGGGGGCTGTCCCCAGAGCCAAGGTGGCAGAAGGGGCCCCACCTCACCTGCATTTCTCCTCCTGAAGGCACTCCAGCGACAGCTGCAGGTCTGTGAGGTACAGCTCCTTCAGGGTCTGATGGGACACCTGGAGGCCACGTTGGACTTTCTGGGCTTCCTTGAGCTCTTCCTTCACTTTCTGCAATAGCAAGTTTGCCTTCGACTCTGATGACATCCCCAGCAATCGACTCTCCAGTGGGAGGGGCCTGTCAGACGAGGTGGTGGCTAAGCCATCTTTCCTCCCTGGCTTGGGAGGCTCTACCAACCGGGCCTTCTCCCAGGGCTGCTGGCCATTGTCCAGGCTGCTCTTCTCCTTTGCCCCTAAGCCCTTGGGCTGGCAGCCCTTCTGCAGCTCCTGCAGCTGCTGGTGACATTGATGGAGCCTTTGCTCTATCTGGGCGATGGTGGCAGAGGCCCGCTGGTTCACCTTCTCGAAGGCCTGGCGGATGTGCTCGGCCTGACGCGGGTCGGCTTTGGACACCAGCTTGAGGTAGCTCTCAGTGTTCTGGTCCCGGCTGGCCTTCTCCACTTTCAGTTGCTCTAAGAGGTAGAGGGTGCGGTGTCTGATGGTCTTCTGTAAGTCCTGGGCCATCTCGCCATGCACCCGGCTGGAGGGGCCACTAAAGCCCTCCTCGCTGGGTGACGAGGATCTGCACGACGGAATGTTGGAGGGGAGGGTTGCGCTTTGGGTCTTGGTGTATTCCGCCTGAATTGGGAAACAAATTTAAAAAATCTGGTACTTCTCCATAAGCTGCAAATAATAGGAGAATTGAACGTACGATTGCCTCACTCTATAAAAATACTTACACATATGCAGAGATACTTATGTGTGTTAAGATTTATGCATTTGAGATGGGCCCAGAACAGATCAGAGAAGTCAATTTCATCTTCTGGACCCCTCTCCCCTCCTTTTCAGCACCCGACTTCTTGCTTTATGGGTGTACCGTAGTGACCCCAGATGGCTAGAGTACTCCCTCCACACACACCAATTCTGTTCTTGGGATTCCTCTCTCTCTCTCTCTCTCTCTCTCTCTCTCTCTCTCTCTCTCTCTCTCTCTCTCTCTTTACCAACTGTGCATCTCATTTTATTAAAAACTGGTCTTGTCCTAGCCAGTTTGGCTCAGTGGAGAGAGCGTCGGCCTGCAGACTGAAGGGTCCCAGGTTCAATTCCAGCCAAGGGCACATGCCCAGGTTCTGGGCTCAATCCTCAGTAAGGGCCGCGCAACAGGCAGCCAATTGGTGATTCTCTCTTATCGCTGATGTTTGTATCTCTCTCTCCCTTTTCCTTCCTCTCTAAAATCAATAAAGAAATATATTTTAAAAACTGTTCTTATAAAGTAGGGAATAAACTCATCCCCATTAAGCCATACACCTTGCTGTATTGCTACTGCTGGGAAGACTGAAGAGATGGCAGAGCCTGAGTTGCTTTGGGTCAGTGGTTAGAGCGTCAGCCTGCGGACTGAAGGATCTCGGGTTCGATTCCAATCAAGTGCATGTACCTGGGTTGCAGGCTCAGTGGCCAGCCCCGGTCCAGGCGTGCGTGTGTGGGAGGCAACCAATCGATGTTTCTTTCTCTGTCTCTCCCCGTCCCTTGCATTCTCTCTAAAAAAAAAAATCAATGGAGAAAAATATCCCTCGTGCAGATCTTTATCACCCAGCCCTGAGGAGGGCTTTAGTGGCCACTCCAGCCGGTTGCATAGAGAGATGGCCCAGAACTTACAGAAGAGCATCAAACACCGCACCCTCTACCTCTTGGAGCCACGGAAAGCGGAGAAGGCCAGCCGGGACCAGAACACTGAGAGCTACCTCAACAAATGAACAACAAACAGGGTAGTCAGAGAGCTTTGCAACTTAGCAGGTTTGTTCCTGTATTCGGTCATTCATTCAACACATACTTCCTGATTGCCTACTGTGGGTTACAGAAGCCAGATACATTCTTTGTTCTCATAGAGCAAGCATGTCAAACTCACAGCCCACGGGCCACATGCGGCCCACATGAATATTTTTGCGGCCCAGCCAATATAACGCTACGTAAGAAACATTTTAATAAAAATTTCATATCTTAATTTTTACAATATCCTGTTATACGATGTAATTATTAATAACGAACTGCAGTGTTCACTAATGACAATTACTATAATCGTGGTGCATTCATTTCCCTTTTGTGCCTTATGCGCAGGCGCACCGTTTCTCTCCACTCAGACCAGCAGCGAATATTCTAGCAGCTGATGGCCACGTCTTTAGTCTTGGACTGGCTTGTTTGGTGTGTGCACCAGGCAATATTTCTCTTTTGAAAAACAAGAAAAATAGGTTTATTTGTGTGACTCATTAATTTGTACAGTTATTCAGTGTCTGGTAAGTTAATGTTCAAGGAAAGCATTAATTTTTATTAAAATGTTTTGTTATTTTATGTCAGTGATGACTCATTTATCTCAGCCCTTTGTATTCAGTGTGTCTCTATCGAAATAAACCTACGTTTCTATGAAAATGGAAGCTTTTGTTTTTTTATGGCCCGCATACACTTCAACCTTGTTTATTGGGCCAGTGTGAGCCTTTGAATTTGACATGCTTGTCCTAGAGCTCATAGTCCAGGGTGGAAAATTATATCGTGACTCAAATAAACGAGTCTCTCACATGGCGAAGGATGACAGCAAAAGTCTACCACTCCAGGGCCTCTCAAAAGTTTGCTTGGGAGAGGCATGGGGGACATCTGTAATACTGTCAACAGTCAATATATATAATATATTTTTTAACAGCATATATGTGTGTGTGTGTGTGTGTGTGTGTGTGTGTAAAATAAAAGGGAAACATGCAAATTTGACCGCACCTTCGCTCCTGATTGGCTATGCTACTAGCCGATCAGGAGCGGGGGGGGGGGGGGGGCCAAGTGGTGCCATGGGCCCCAGGGGAGGAGATGAAACAGTGGTGGCAGTGAGGGCCCAGCCCCCAGGTGCTGTGAGGGGAAGCGGCAGCAGCAGCAGCAGCAGCGGTGGTGGTGGCAGCAGGGAGCACCCAGACCCTGGGCGCTGTGAGTGGAAGTGGTGGCGAGTGCCCAGCCCCCAGGGCCGGGTGGTCGCAGGCAACCAGGGCTGAGCTGAGCAGGGGGAGGCTTTAGGCCTTGGGCAGGCTGGGGGTGAGCCATCAGTTGTACATCCCCTGAGGGCTCCCAGTATGTGAGAGGGGGCAGGTTGGGTTGAGAGGCCACTCACCTCCAGTGCATCAATTTCGTGCACTGGGCCCCTAGTATATGTGTGTGTGTGTGTGTATGTATGTGTATATATATATATATATATATATATATACACACACACACACACATACCTTTAAAAATTCCCTGATCCCTGCTTTAAACTATATTTGTATATACCATTGCTGAATGAAAAAGCTAAATAATTGTTTAAAAGGAAATATGCCTGCCAAAACTGGATTGGCTCAGTGGATAGATCATCAGCCTGCAGACTGAAAGGTCCCGGGTTCAATTCCGTCAAGGGCATGTACCTTGGTTTTGGGCACATCTCCAGAAGGGGGTGTGCAAGAGGCAGCTGATCGATGTTTCTCTCTCATAGATGTTTCTATTCCTCTCTCTTCCTCTCTGTAAAAAATCAATAAAATATATTTTTAAAAGGAAATATTATCTTACTAATAGGAAGATGTGGACAGGAAGCCCAGAAGGCTGGTCAACAACCTTAATTGCTTTAGTCACTCACTATTAGGTTAAAATCTTGTAAGCTGGAGCAGCCTCCATCTGTTGTCTTATGTAAATTTCTGTTATTGGCATTTTCTGCCTAAGGACTGTGGGTGTATCTCAGTCTCAATAAAAGGGATAGCAAGGCCAGAGCGGGGTGTGGTCCTCCAGTAGAGGTGGGCTCCTGCCTGGCCCCCAATATTCCCAAATCCATACTTTTCTAGTCTCTTTTCATTTGTGTGCGGCCTTCTCCAGAAGCGGAACCCTGAACTGGAACCCTGAACCATGGGAGATATGAAAGGGGTTCCTACAGAAATGGGAAATAAGGAAAATTAAAGTTTGCTAATGACTTCTTCTGCTGGGGAATTTCATAGATATCACATCAAACTCAAAATGGAGAGAAAAATGTCGGTGAAAAAAAAATTTAGGGGCCCCGGCCTGCGTGCTCAGTGGTAGAGTATCAGCCCACGCAGAGAAGGAGCTCCGTTTCAATTCCCAGTCAAGGGCACGTACTTGGGTTGCAAGTTTGTTCTTAGGCCCCTAGTTGAGACACATGTGAGATCTCTCTCTCTTTCCTCTCATCCACTCTTTCTTTAAAATTTTTTTTTAATTTAAAGGTAACCAGAAGGAAAAAAAATTAAAGGTAATCACTCAGGAAAAGTCAGGTACATAACATCCAAATAACCAAGGGGACACGTAAAAGGGAACCTGATTTATGCAAAAAAAAAAAAAATTAGGAAAGGAGGAAGAAAAAGAAAGAAGACCTGAAAATATAAAATAGGATGTCAGTAAGATATGAGTATCAATGGCTGTATTCCATGTGCTTGAGGAGACTCAATACCGTAAATAGGTGAGGTCTCTACATATTGACCTAGAAATTCAAAAAAGTCCCAATTAAAAATGCAACGGGCCCAGCCAGGGTGGCTCAGTGGTTGAGAATCAACCTCTAAACCAGGAAGTCACAGCTCGATTCCCAGTCAGAGCACATGCCCTGTGGGTTCCATCCGAAGCGTGGGGTGTGCAGGAGGCAGCAGATCAATGATTCTTTCTCGCCATTGATGTTTCTCTCTCTTTCGCCTCCTCCCTTCCTCTCTGAGATCAATAAAAGATATATTTTAAAAACACAATGGGAATGTTTCACGGATCTTAAAAATAGTTTTCAAGATTTACTTGGAAGAAAAAGTGCAACCAAAAAGCCAAGAAACTTTTGCAAAAGAATCATAAATATGGTCTTGAGACAACTGGCTTTTTGGAAAAATATTAGAGTGTTTGCTGATAATCATATCTGTAATAATAAAAGCGTAGTGTGCTAATTAGACCAGAGGTTTTGAAGGGTTTCCCTCTGGACAAAGCCCAGGCAGGCCCGACCCCTGGCTGCACAAACGGTGACGATGTTGGTGATGGCGGCGGCAGGGGCCAAGGGCTTTGCACGAACTTCCTGCATCGGGCCTCTAGTGTAAAGTTAAGACACAATAAAGAGCTAAACATAAAAATGAAACTGCAAAAGTGCGAGGAGGATATGATAGCGATCCTTTTATAATCTTTAGAGAAGATCTTTCTAAACGACTCAAACCAAAACGCCACGAAGCAAAAGATTTACCTATTTTACTGCATAAAAGTGTTTTCAAAACATTCTTATGAGGAGAAAAAAAGCATAAAGTTAGATTTTGGTTCAAACCCTTGCTTCTTCTTAAAAATAAAGGATCTCTGTTACCTTTTTTTTTTTTTTTAAAGCAACAGAATGAGGTGGGAAAAAGATTTGCTGTATCTCTAAAAGATAATAGCGAAGAAGTCTTACAAATTAGGAAGCTCCAGAAAAGGGAGCCAGTGTAAACACAGTAAGGGATAGCAGTAATTCAGAAAGGACAGACCGCGAACGGCAATAAACACACGAACGGCAATAAACGACCAACCGCAAGGAAACTGGGCAGACGTAAACCAAAGCGTTTACTAAATCCGATTTTCTCCTCCATCACAATGTCACACATTAAAAGGGCTAACAACAGTCAGTGTGGATCGTGCGAGGAAATGAACACTCGTGTATTTTGCAAGCAGAAGCACACAATAGGAGCAGGGTTTTTTTTCCTCGAGCAGTCAGAGGTGTCGATGAAAAATATCCATGTCCTTCAACCGAGCAAGAACGTAATCGGCTTGCGATCCAGCCGTTTTCCGGGACACTGGAGCTCTGGGGGGTTCGGCAGTTTTCCAAATGCTTTCCAGGGGTTCAACTTAGGGTGTCATGTTGTGGACAGGGTACGTGCTGGGAGCCAGGCCGGGTCTTGGCAGCCCGTCTCAAAATCGGGGAGACATGAGGTCTCCGAGACGCAGTGTGACCTTCATACAGACGGGGACCTTCAGATGGAAAGCCGACGGGAGACCCCTCAAGGCAGGCCCCCCTGGGGAAGCTGCTGGCCAGCGTTCGGCTAATGCCACCGAAACCCTCGCAGGGGTCTCGCCCGCCATAGGCAAGATGCCAGAAAGAAAGGTCGGCGCGGAGACACCTGCTGCGTCAGAACCGTCCGCCGGCCTCCTGGGCTGCCAAGTCGACCTAGGAGCCGGGCTGTTATCGGGTGCAAGGACAGGGTACCTCAACATTGTCAAACCACAGCGCACGCTTTTAATGGTGTGGGAAAACGTGCAAAACATTGCAGCTGTTTTTGAAGTGTGTGACTCGAAGACGACTTTACTGTTTTCCACCATGTTGTCCCCTTCCAAAGTATCTAGTTCCAGACGGGGATAACTCAAAAGTAGATCCTGGACGCCCCCCCCCAACCGTACAACCCAAAAAGTAGACCCTGAGTTCATGTACAGAGGCAGACCCCTTGGGATTAACAACACGAGGGAAGATAGAAAGAAATTAACTGGTTTTGGAAAAACATCATATATGCAAATGAGATCACATGTGGAAATGACCAATGTTCAAAATCCCCATAATGGGGCGCGCGCACACGCGGAAGGATCCACGCACACGCGCACGCGGAAGGTTCTTCACGCAGGGAGTCGGTGCACAGTCCTATAAAAGTCTGAGGCGCACACTCGACGCCATTCCCTCTTCGGACCTTGTCTCGCTGGGAGCCATGGCGGAGGCCGAGATGAACATTGCCATGCCTGAGGAAGACAAGCCCGATGCGGACACCCTGCAGGTGCTTCGGGACCTGGCCAATCGCCTGCGCATCCATTCCATCAGGGCCACGTGTGTCTCGAGCACCGGGTAAGGCGCCATCTTCGAAGTCACAGTGGCTTCGGCCTCGGCCTCGGCCTGTAGGCCTAAGGGTCGAAACCAGCCGTTAGAGCTGGGGGCGGCGGGGGGCCCGCTGGGTCATGGAGACCCGATTTGGGGCTAATGGGGTTTGGCTTCTGTTTCAGGCGCCAGCCAAGCGTGGCTGTGGCTCCGCCGGTTCACTTAGTGCCCAGCCACGTGCTCCGGCACTAGGTCCTCAGCCCGGGAACCGGCGGGGGCTGGGGGGGGGGCGGGGGGAGCGGCGCCTTCCCGGGGATTGGAGCGCGAAGGCCGGGGTGTTCTGTGTGACTGCCGTGGTCACGCGGGTCCCCAAACCCAGGGCATGGGAGTTTAAAGAAATAAAACCTGGCCGAGACCGGTGTGGCTCAGTGGATAGAACGGCGGCCCGTGGACTGGGTCCCGGGTTTGATTCTGGTCAAGAGCATGTACCGTGGCTGCGGGCACATCCCCAGTGGGGGGTGTACAGGAGGCGGCTGATCGATGTTTCTCGTTCATCCATGTTTCTGACTCTCCCTTTCCCTCCCTCTCTGTGAAAAACAGATTTAAAATGTATTTTTAAAACGTATTTTAAAAAATAAAACCTAAACGGGAGCTGTGCGCGGGCTTCTAGTTAATTTGTTCAGGATTGTTTGCATCCACAGTCCTGAGAGAGGTTAGCAGTGTCGTCGGGAGGCATGTGGTTTTCGGGTGAAGTTAATGCTGGCTGCAGCAGGCGTTGCGAAGGGTTCCCCGCCCGTTTTTCGGCTTTGGGTTTGTTTCTCCTGAAGAGTTTGAGGATCGCTGTTAGGTCTTTAAAAGCCAGGCCCAGCCCTGGCGGCTGTGGCGCAGTTGGTTTTTGTCGCGTGTGAATGTGTGTGCGCGCGCACACACACGCACACACGTGCGCGCACACGTGAGCTCGCACGCGCACGTTGCAGTCCAGTTGGCACGTGTTCATCCATGTTTCACTTTCCTGTCCCCTCCCCTTCTCTTCCCAGCCTCCCTCTCTCCCCCTCCCTCCCTCCCTCTCTCCCCCTCCCTCCCTCCCTCTTTCCCCCTCCCTCCCTCCCTCCCTCCCCCTCCCTCCCTCCCTCTCTCCCCCTCCCTCCCTCCCTCTCTTCCCCTCCCTCCCTCCCTCTCTTCCCCTCCCGCCCTCCCTCCCTCCCTCTCTCCCCCTCCCTCTCTCCCCCTCCCTCTCTCCCCAAACAAACGAACAAATCAGACCCAGAGTTTTTGTTTGTGGCAGAAGTTTCTGACTACTGATTCAATCGTTTTGTTAGGGGTTTATGCCGACTTTCTACTTCTTTTGACTGTCTTAAAATTTCTGTTTCTAGAAATTTCTAGGTTAGCCCATTTATTGATATACAATTTTCGCGGTACTTTTTATTGCAGAATTGATAGTAATGTCCTTTTTTTGTTTCTTAAATGAAATTAGTAATTTCACATCTGACTTAATGAGCAATCTTAGTTTTTTTTTTTGTTTTTGTTTTTGTTTTTAGCTAAAGGTTAACTTTTAAGGTTTTCAAAAAACCAACTTTTGTTTCCTGGTGTGTTTTTTTTTTCCTGGTCTCTATTTCATTCATTTGTGCTCCCCATCTTTATTTATTTTTTCTTTCTTGTAGCTTTGGATTTATTTTCCTGTTTTGAAACTTGTAAAATTGGGCTTTTGAGATTTTTTTTAACTTAAGCATTTATAGCTATAAACTTCCCTTCTGGCATTACTTTTGCTATATCATAAATTTTGGCAAGTTGTGTTTTCGTTTTCATTAAGTATTTTCTAATTTCTTGTGACTTCTTTGGCGCATTGGTGGTTTGAGTTTAAGGCCCGGCCCTAGCTGGTTTGGCGCAGTGAAGAGTGTTGGCCTGCTGGCTGAGGGGTCCCAGGCTCCATTCCGGCCAAGGGCACATGCCTGGATTTCAGGCTTGATCCCCAGTTGGGGGCTTGCAGGAGGCAGCCGGTCAGTGATTCTCTTACTGATGTTTCTCTCTCCCCTTCTCCCTTCCTCTGAAATCAGTACAGGAATATATTTTTTTTAAATAGTAAATTTGAGGCCGACCTTTTTTTGGATTTTCAAAAAAACTTAATATTTTGCTCCCTTCACCTTCAAAATTAAGTCAGGCTTGCATTTTCTCAAGGGATTTCTAAAAGCTATTAAATCCAAACTATCCCCTTAGGTCAGGGGTGGGAATAGTCCTGCCCATGGGCCCCAGAAATCATTTGGTCTGGCCCTGCCAAGGCATTAGGGGTGCATTAATTAAATGTTTGACCAAATATAGCAGGCTAATTGTCAAGTTGGTAATTTTTGCATGGCCTGAGAATGATGTTATAAATATCCATGTAGCATTCTGCAGAAAAAAGGTTCTCGGGTTCCTGACAGCTGGGGAAAGGGCCCCGAAGGTAGGCTGTTTCTGCTCACTCACCAGCCCTGTCCTGTCGTGGGTGGCCATCAGGCAGGCAGAGACTGCTGGCCAGGGAAAGGAACCAAGAGGTGGTCAGTGCACTGCACAGTGACTGGTAAAGCAGTTCTGGTCAATTTGCATATTACCCTTTTATTACATAGGATTTTGGTTATTCACCTGTTATCAGAATCATGGTTTGTGAATGTAGTAGGTTGTTTCATTTTGTTGTTGGTTTCCTTTGCTGTGCAGAAGCTTTTGAGTTTGGTGTAGTCCCACTTGTTTTTTATTTTGTTGCTTGAGATGTAGGTGTCATATCCAAGAAATCATTACCAAGACTCATGGCAAGGAGCCTTTTTTTCTGTTTTCTCCTACATTTAATTCTTAACCATTGTAGTTTTTGTGAGTGTTGTAATATATGGTGCCCAGTTTCATTATTTTACATGTGATTATCCAATTTTCCCAGCACCATTGATTGAAGAGACTGTCCTTTCTCCATTGAGTATTCTTGGTTCCCTTGTCAAATATTAGCTAAACATATATATATGGGCTTATTTCTGCTTCGTATTTCTGACTAATGATATCACAGATAAACTCAAGCAAGTGGATGAATGTTCAAGTGCTTATGGAGTCACCAGGCTGTGAGGTCACTGGGCCTGAAAGCATCCTTATAAACTGAGCTTGGGGGGCAGCGGCCCTGCCTCTCGTTTCCCTTGGTTGGCTTCTTCCAGGGCTGGGAGTCATGACTGCTGCTTCTATCTAGTCTGAGGAGACTGTGCTGAGAAGCCTCCCTGTGCACTGTGTCCTTGGGGAGTTGCCTGTGAGAAATGACCTGTGCCATGTTTGTCTTTCAGCCACCCCACATCATGCAGCAGTGCTGCGGAAATCCTGTCTGTGCTGTTCTTCCACGTCATGAGATACAAACAGGAGGACCCTGAGAACGTGAACAATGATCGACTCATCCTTTGCAAGGTAAACAGGCATGGAAGCCCAGCGCTTACTCAGATGCTCGCTTAAACTCATTTGAAAGCCACCATGTGGCCTGGTTGGTGTTGCTCAGTGGTTAGAGTATCATCCCATACACTGATCCTATTTCCGGTTCAGGGCGAGTACCTGGGTTGCAGGTTCAATCCCCACACTCCTTGGAGCATGTGTGGGAGGCAACCAATCGATAGGTCTCACATGGATCTTTTCCTCTTTCTCCTTCCTGCCTTCTGCCCTTTGTGTCTTTCCCCCTTTCTCCATGCTTTCATCTCTAAAAATCAACGGGGAAAATACCCTCAGGTGAGGATTAACAAAATATAAAGATAAAAAAATAAAGCCACCGTGTGGCAACAAGACTTGAAATGGGCTCTGTTTATCTTTTTTTGTTCTTTTTTCCCTTTTCATTATGTCTTAGTCCATTCGAGCTGCTATAACTAAATACCACAGAGTGGATGGTTAATAAACAGTAGAAATGCATTTTTCACAGTTTTGGAGACTGGAAGTCCAAGATCAAGACACCATCACGGTCGCATTCTGGTGAGCCCTCTACCGGATCACAGACTTTTCACATGGGAGAAGTGGCTTCTCTGGGGCCCCTTTTCTTTTATAAGAACCCTAATACCATTCTTGAAGGCTCTGCTCTTGTGACCTGATCACCACCCGCAGACCCCACACACCACCTAATATCACCTTGGGCATTAGGTGTTCACAAACATTTAGGACCATAGCACCTTACAAAGACCCAAAAGGTGTTCTTCGGAGGACTGTGTGGTATGAAGGGTGACTTGTGACAACTAGCCACCCTTCCTTTCCTTTGGTGGCTCCCCTACTCACACCACCTGGCACTGAGTTCCCCTTGGTGCAGGGTCTTGTTGCTCTCATTCTCTGGTGCACGTGGGTAGAGGTGGGCAACATAGCGGGTCCAACCTGCTGGGCTTGAGGAAAATTGAATTTGATTTGAGGGACACCCTACCCTGCCAGTCAGCTTTCTCCTGCATTTCTCTGTAGATCTGACTTGACATTAATGGAGGACTCTTTGATTACATTAGGGTGTAGTGTCAGGTACCTGATTACATCGGGTTATGGGAAAGAAAAGGAATGTGAAAAGCAAGACTGATTTAGAAGAATGTATAGCTCTGTGTAGCTCTCTGCCCTCCTCAATTGTGTCTCCCTCCATAGCATAAGGGTTCGTGGAGAAGAGCAGGGGATCCTATATAAGGGCACTTCCACCATGCCAGCATCGTGCTGGTGCCCTGCCCTCCATCGTACCCACAAAGTATGGCCTTGACAAAGTACTTTCGCTTGTTCCCTCTTTAAATCCAGAGAGGCCCTAGCCAGTTTTGCTGAGTGAATAGAGCGTCAGCCTGTGGACCAAAGGGTCCCGGGTTCAATTCCGGTCAAGGGCATGTACTTTGGTTGCAGGCTTCTCCCTGGCCCAAGCAAAACAGCCCAGGCCCTGGTCAGGGATCATGCAGGAGGCAACCAATCGATGTGTTTCTCTCACATTGATATTTCTGTCTTCTCCTCTCTCCCCTACTCTCCCAAAAGATCAATGGAAAAATACCTTCAGGTGAGGGTTAACAAATAATAAAGCCAGGAGAAAGCAGAGTTTGTGTGCATGCAGAGTCCAGGCTGGGCCCAGTGGCATGCAAGGCAACTGGGGGCCAGAGCTTGTTACTGGAGTACAGTGGGAGCCAAGGAGAAAAGAATGGTATCTGTAACCCTCTCCCTTCCATCCCAACTCCTCTGCTCCTCTCAGGGCTCCTGACCTTCCCTACCTTTCTCCACGTGCTCTGCGACTTCCTCTCCGTTTCGCATCTCTTGTTTAGTGGGACAGTTTTACGAGGCTAGAGATGCCTCTCTATGTTCCCAAAGCTCCGGTCACCCTGGCTATGTTGCACTGATTACCTACGGTTCCCCTGTCTGTGACCTGAGATTTGGGGTGCATGTGGGTGTAGTGAAGTCACACCACAGGGTGAGAGGGGCCTTCTGAGGAGCAGCCTGTTCTCAGTGCCAAAAGTTGGCCTAATACTCAGCTTCCTGTGTCCTCCATGTGCACCTAGGCTCACTTCTCCCTTCTCTTACAGCGACTGGCATTTCTCGATGTGGCAATCGGATGGCACGGACCAGGACTGGGGGCTGCGTGTGGGATGGCATATACTGGCAAGTACTTTGACAATGCCAGGTAAGTTGCTTACCCAGAAACCATTTGTCCCCATACAACCCCAGGCACTTGGGCTTTATTTAAGCAAAGGTTTCTTTTTCTCAAGTGGTTCCTTTCTGAAAACGGGCAGATCGGTGACCTTTGTTACAGGAGCGTGTGCCCAGATGCTGCTGAGATGGGAGCAAGGTGGAGGCTGGTAGCTGGGGGGGGGGGTGTCCCAGAGTTGGCTCTGGTTATGGGCATGTTCAGAGCCCCTCAGTCCCTGGTTCCAGCCCAGGTGGCATTTCTGGAGGCACTTGTGCTTGCTCCACTGCTCGGCCGGCAGCTGCCCTGCCCCATTTCCCGCCAGTTGTTGACATTTTTCATCTCTCATTATTGTCTCTAGCCTACATTTAATCACTTTTTAAAACATAACAGCATTTTTGTGGGGTCTGGGTTGTGTTTTATTGATATAAGTGTTTTTGCTGCGGAGGAGTTGACCATTTGCAACAGAACATATGCTCTTGAGGTAGAATGTTTTGATTGTTATGATTATTGTAAATAAATCTGTAAGATCAGAAGTAGAAGGTGGCAGTGCTTAAAATGGAGCTTACGAAAAAACTGTATATGTAAATGTTTGGGTGTTTCAGGGAGCAGCTTTCTTCCCAGCCCCTCTTCTTTGTTGAGTCCAGATAAGTGGCAGAAGAATCTAGAAATAGCCTTTACAGCTAGAAAGGGAGAACTAGCCAAAGGTGGCGAACCCCATCTCATGAGACCTGAGCTTTTAAAGCTGTGTTTCCTCAGCTGTTGAGTTGGAACAGGGTGGACAAGGAAAATAGTCTTAGGAACTTGATGTGAAGCAGCTGCCTCCGTCTGTGCTTTTGCTTCTCTCCATGAAATGTGTTTGCTTGAGTAGCCCTGAGGAGACCCACACAGCCTTAAACTTCTTTGCGCTTGCCCCAGCTACCGGGTGTTCTGCCTTTTGGGAGACGGCGAGTCTTGGGAAGGCTCCGTTTGGGAGGCCTTAGCCTTCGGTTCTCACTACAACCTGGATAACCTCATGGCCATCTTCGATGTCAACCGCCTGGGCCACAGTGGCGTCTTGCCCATTGAAAACTGCATAGAGATCTATCAGAAGCGCTGCGAAGCCTTTGGGTAACCATCCTTCCTGTCTTAATGTCACCTCTTTCTGCCCCATACCCCCTTCACCTCATAACCTGGCCTCCTTCTCGGTTGATAGGTGGAACACTTACGTGGTGGATGGCCGTGATGTTGAGGCGCTTTGTGAAGTGTTCTGGCAAGCAAGTCAAGTGAAGAACAGACCCACTGCCATCATTGCCAAGACTTTCAAGGGCCGGGGCATTCCAAGTAAATCAGTGTTTCTGTTCAGCGTGGGGTTACTAACAACATCTGTCTGCACAGAGGACAAGGCAGGAGGCTCAGGCTGGCCAGGCAGACAGACTTAGTGGACAAATGGCTGTGCTTTATGTGTGGAGCTGGAGGCTCTTGCTCTCCTTGGCTCTTATAGATGGCATATCTGGCTAGAGTGGAGGGGGAAGCCCGGACCACAGCAAGGGAGCAGTGATTTTTCTGCCTCCACAAGAAAGTAGCGAGGAGGGCAGTCTGGGTAGAGGATTGGCAGGGAATGATCTCCACAGGAGCGCAGATGAGAGTGCTACCGCATGGACGGATGTAAATAAGGGTATACTCAGACACACATGGTTGCCTATGCCTGGTAATAGGGTGCCTCTGGGAAAGGCAGCTAACGGCCTGGGGAAGGAGGGAGTTTTGAAAGTCGTCTTGCAGATGTCAAAGCTGGCAATCTAAAGTTGTTGCTCTCAACCTGAAGTTGTTCCTCTCAAAATAGTTGTGTGTGTTTTAACATCAGAATTTTGTAATAAAACTGTTTTATGATTTCTCCCCAAAATTCAGTCTTACTCTGGTATCCCCAGTTCAGGAAATGACCACCTGACCAATCTGCTTCTGGCAGAAACCTGGGTATCATTCTTGCCTCTGACTCTTCCCTTATTTGCCCCCTACACAACCATTCCACCATCAATTCTGATTTCTGCCTCTGAGGTGTATCGCAGATCTGTTCACTCTTCTCCATCTCTCCCTAACTGCTGTCTCCACAAGCCAGTCCCCACAAGGCTGCTATGGTGGTCTTCCTTTCCTACAACCCAGGTCTTATCATCCACCTCCCCCATTCCACCCTTCAGTGGTTTCCCATCTTGCTTTGGACAAATCTCAAAACTCTTTATACGCCTGGGATCCTCCGTGGTCTGCCCTGCCTTAATCTCTAGCCTCATCTCCCTCGCTTTCCCCGCCATTCGCCAGCACGTGGACCAGTGGCCCCCTCAAGAGCCTCTTTGCCTTTTATCTAGGCTGTTCTTTGGGATGTAATACCATCTCAGGCTGGGCCATGTTTTTACTCCTATGAGTCCTTGGCTGACGTCTTTTCCATCAGAGTATCTTAAATATTTACAGAATAAACATATTTTCTTCCTTTGGTTGCAGGCGTTGAGGATACAGAAAATTGGCATGGAAAGCCAATGCCAACCGAAAGAGCAGATGCAATTATAAAACTAATTGAGAGCCAGATTGAGACCAACAGGCAGCTCATACCAAAATTCCCCATTGAAGACGCGCCTCAAATCAACACCACCAATGTAGCAATGACCTCTCTGCCTATTTACGAAGTTGGTGACAAGGTAAGCAAACTGCTTTGTCTACCTGCTTTTCTTTCTAAATACATGGGATTCTTTCTTTACTCTGATATCCATGGATGAACCAATTATTAGAACTAGTAAAGGTTATAAGCAATAAAGATGGCTTTACCTTTTCTGTTACTATGTTTGATATTTAGTCTTTGATTTCTAACTTATATATGAATTTTCTTATCCGTCATTTACTTGTTAGCACCCAGCCTTGTGTAGGTTGTGCTTGTTTCCTAAATTCGGTTTATAGGGTGGAGGTCTGCTGTGCTCCGTGGAAAATGGTGTCTGCTCTGAGAATGGGGGCCTGGCTGGGTGGATCTTTTTGAACTTTCTGGATTACACAAGAAACCACAACAATTAAAAAGACCAATTCTTCAAAAAGGAAACAAATTAGGCATGAAACCCTGAATATAAAGCCTTTTCATTTTTTAACATTTTTATATCCTGCCTTCTGGGTATATTATAGCAGATCCAGAATAGGTGGTGTCTTTAAGACCTAGGGAAACAAGGTGGCGAGCCTTGGAAGAAGAAAATATTTTCCGACCTTATGTTGCTAATTTATTGGGGACATTTTATTGTTGCCTATGTTTTCTTGGTCTGGTAATATGGTTTAAAAAGAATTGACGCCCTAGCCAGTTTGGTTCAGTGAAGAGAGCATCAGCCCACAGACTGAAGGGTCCTGGATTTGATACCAATCAAGGGCATGCACCTCGGTTGCAGGCTGGCAACAATCGATGTGTCTCACATCGATGTTTCTGTCTCTTCTCCTTCTCTTCCAACTATCTCTACAAATCAATGGAAAAATTAGCCTCAGGTGAGGATTAAAAAAACAAAGAATTGGCTACTCAAATTAGAAAATATGAAAAAGCACATATTCACAAAGGGTACTTTGGCAGTATATGTTAACTGTTCAGACCCTTCAAACTCAGGAATTTGTCCCACAGAAGTATCTGTGCAAGTATGCAGGTGTGACTATCAGAATAAAAATATTGATTGCACCATTGGTTATGATAAAATCGGAAATGGCCAAGCAAAACACTAAGAGCTCACCCAAATTATTAGAAGTTTTTTATTTTTTTTTATTTTTTTAAAAATATATTTTATTGATTTTTTTTTACAGAGAGGAAGGGAGAGGGATAGAAAGTCAGAAACATCTATGAGAGAGAAACATCGACCAGCTGCCTCCTGCACACCTCCCACTGGGGATGTGCCTGCAACCAAGGTACATGCTCTTGACCGGAATCAAACCCGGGATCTAGCCACTGAGCCACACCAGTCTCGGCGTTTCTATTGATTTTTAAAAGAAACATCGACTGGTTGTCTCCCATTTGCACTCTGACTAGGAATCACACACACAACCTTTTTGGTGCATGGGGTTATACTTCCAACTGAGCTATCTGGCTAGCACGAGAGAAATCTAAATTTTTTTAACTACACAAATGGTACGGAAAGAATACATTTATTTTTGAGAAATTGATACCTCGTGAGGCAAATGCGCATTTAACATTCACTAGCAATCCATTTTTATGACCCTAGAGGAAAGTATTGATGAGTCGCAAATTCGCTTTCTTCATTTAAATAGATAGCAATTTATAATTCTACAAAATGTTCACCTCCTTTCTAAATCCATGCTAAGAAACTCGACTGTGTGACTTTTCCAGGTAGCTACTCGCAAAGCATGTGGTTTGGCTCTGGCTAAGCTGGGCCATGCAAATGATAGAGTCGTCGTGCTCGATGGTGACACCAAGAACTCCACCTTCTCTGAAATATTCAAGAAAGAGCACCCTGAGCGCTTCATTGAGTGCTTTATTGCCGAGCAAAACATGGTGTGTATGCTGCGAGCTTCCCTCTCAGTCTCCCATTGATTACAGTGGCCCGCTGGACACGGGTTCCAGCCCACCTTACAGTTTTTCCGTGCACACAAGCAAAGGCACTGGAGGGTGGAAATGGCTCCAGGGAAACTGGTAGAGAGTAGCAGGGCAAAGTCTAAGGCAGTGGTCAGCAGACTGCAGCTCTGTTGACTAATGAGTTTGCCGACCACTGACCTAGATTCTCAATTCCAATAATTACAGGCTGTTGTTGTTCTTTATGATTAAGCCCTTACCAGTGGTCAGCAAACTCATTAGTCAACAGAGCGGCAAACCGCGGCTTGCAGGCCGCAGTTTGCCGACCACTGGTCTAAAGGATAGTTTCCAGGACTGCTGGGAGGAGCATGATAGACTACCCAGCACCTTGTCCCAACAGGCTGCAGCCATGTGACCCCAAGGCTCTAAGCCCAAAACGCCCTGAGCCCCCCAGTAGCTCTCGGTGGCCCTGCCCTTTCTGCCTGCTTATAATGAAGCAACCCTGCAGCCACCCAGAGGCTGGTAGGTTGAGAAAGCTACAAGAGACGACGGTTTCTCTCTCCGCTGTAGTGCAGGCCTAACCTATCCTGATTCTCGGATGTGCCAACTGCAGCCTCAAGCATGCCAATAGAGCTGTGGTCCTAGATAACGTTGTTGGCTTATCTGTGCTTCACCTCTCCCTGGAGCGATATTAATGCAGGGAGTCTCTTTTAGATGGGTGCACACCCTCTTCTTAAAGAGAGGAAGGAGTCCATGCCAGTAAAAGCCTTGACTTCTGAGGCGCTGTGCCAGTGGAGAACAGTGCACACCTGTCTTGACATAGAAGCCAAAACCAGCACTGGCCAGAAAACCGTGGGCCAGCAAATCTCACATGACCACCAGAGAGATTTTATTTGGAACAAGTAGTATTTACAAATCTCATAATTAGCTGCTGGCTTTTAAAAGTCAGATTTTATGTAGAATCTGAATTTCTGGATTCTCTTCAAGAATGGGAAAGTCTGGCAACACCAGGCTAGCGTTCCCTCCTGCCACCAGTCAGCTGGAGCCATTTAGATGGGCTGTGTGCCTGCCTCCCTCCAGCCTGCTCATTCACTCACGGTGCTTCCCTGGCCCTGTCAGTGTTGGAATTGAAGGCCCCCTGTTCAGTAAAGTAGGTCATCACAATTGTAAGAATATGTACATTTTTTCCTGTGAGTCTCATTAAGCCATTTCCCATTTTGAGTGGAAAAAATACAATCCATAATTTTCTGAACTGAGCCTCCTATAAGAAAGCTTGCTCTGCAACTCACTGATGATCCCTCCAGTCACCAGTCATAAGCTCTCTGCCTACTAATATGTTCTGAAGAGTTGGAAGAAGTAGTGAAGAAGTAGCCAGCATGTAGTATCCAGTGCTGTAGTGAAACAAGTGGGTAGTGAGAGTGTGATTAGTGCCGATCGGGTAGCTTCAGAAGAGGTGACCTTAAGCTGAGACTGAAGTGACAAGAAGTCAGTCATGCACAGCTGAGAGATGGCATGCCCAGAAGAGGGCACAGCTGTCCCTGACCGGCTCAAATGTGAGATGTTGTGGAGCAGAAAAAGTACAGAGTGGCAGAAGCATGGTGACTGTTAGGACAAAATGGGTTCAGAAAGTTGATCAAGGGCCCAATTATACAGGGCTTTGGCCGGCCACAACCTCATGCAGGTTCCCAGTGGGGGGACAAATGAGGAAGAGTATAACCAAGCCCCAGGACTCAGTCCAGTGTCCTTGGGGAAGAAGTGTGCACTATCCACAGATCCAGCAGGGGTAGGGGCAGCAGCAGCCAGTGGAGTGGGAAAGGGCATTTGCTGCTGAGGTCAGATACAATGAAATAGAGGTCAGGCAAACTTGCATTTGGCACCTTCAGGGTCCCTTATAAGGGATGGTAGCCTATAAGAAAGCGGCCAGGAAGAGAGAGGGGACAGGGAGAGAAGTTGTGAAGGTAGAGAGGGGAGGGTGAAGATGAAAGATAACAGTGCATACTCAAGTGGTGAGTGAACCCAAGAGGAGAGAAACAATACAGGAGGGGAGGATAATTACATAGAGATGCCCTTGAGAAAGAAGAGAAGGATGAGATTCAGCATGGCAAGCAGGCCCACAATGTCTCCCAGCAGCACAGTGGAGAGACCAGTCGGGGCAGATGGGGGAGCCTCCATTGTTGCCTCATATTTGCCAGGAGGTGTGAGGTAAGGGCACCAGGAAGAAAGGCGTACAGAAGGTTTGGGGAGAGAGAGGGAAGGAAACCCACAAGGACTGAGAGGGTAGCCATAGGTATCCAAAGCTTTTCCTTTTTGCATTTGAAGTGCCATGTCACCACAATTCCTCTGGTCTCTGGTAGTGTTCAGGGGACACTGTGGGTTTGCCAGGTTTGGGGTTTCCCTGGGTATGTGCCTGGGATGGGGTGTACAGAGCAGGGTGTTAGCAGGGAACAATTGGATTCTGCACTGGCTGAGGGGAAAGGAAAGGGGCGGGCAGTTAGGGGTGACGGGGGCCTTGTCCAGAGGTGTTCTGATGTGCTTTCTGGTGTTAACAGGTGAACGTGGCACTGGGATGTGCTCTTCGTGGTCGGACCATTCCTTTTGTCAGCACCTTTGCTGCCTTTTTGACTCGAGCATTTGATCAGATTCGTATTGGAACCATCACCGCGTCCAACATCAACCTTATTGGGTCCCACTGTGGACTGTCCATTGGTATGAGTTCTCAATGCTGTCATCTCGATAGTCTTTCTAGTTGTCAAAGGAAGATTAGTATCTAAATGGTTAAAATGCCAATATATGTAGGGTTTCAAAACATTTAATTATTTGTAACCACTTAAAAATGATTTTAAAGTCCCAGGATACTTTGGGTAACTTTTGAGTGTGTTTCTTGCTGTTACTGTAAAAGCCCAGTCTTGCAGTCATTGAGAATAATTTTCTTGTCCTGAGTGCCTCTTTCATGTCTAGCCACACACTGGGTCTGAATGGGGCCACCCCAGCATTACAGCTCTGGTGTGGCCATGGCACAGGGCAGTGAGGAGCACAGCCTTTTGGGCCTCTGCCTGGGTGACACAGCCTGGAGGCATGGAACGGGAAGCTAGGGAGTGAGGCCGAGGAAGATGCTGCTCTCAGGGCATTAACCTGGCAGGACCTGGTGGATGGGAACAACGGGAAAGGGCGGGGGGGCGGGGGAGCCATGAAGAGGGTTGAAATGTGTGCATTCACACTGGATAGAAGATAAGGGTGAGTCTGAAGAAGTCTGAAGAAGTCACATTGCTGACAGATGGAGAAGTTCAAAATTGCCTGGGAAATGTCAGAGAATCCTGGTCACGAGTGATAGAAATGAGACTTGGGAAAGATGGAGGTGCCTGGTGTACTGTGGTGGGGCAGGACCCCTAGGTAGATTTGACAGCTTACATTTGCTGCTAGAATGCTGGAGAGGAGGGGAGTGTGGGCCGGAAGTGCACATTTTGGAGTGATCTCTTGGACTACCTGGGAGAGTTAGACTGGCCAAGATGTCTCTGGATGGGACACATGCAGGGGGCGGAGAGTGAGGTGAGAAGAGAGGGGGAGAGCCCAGCAGCATTTCAGGGTTGGCCTGGGCAGAGGGCCTGATAGGGACTTAGGGGTCTTTGCCTAGAGCTGGGTATAGTGAAAGTTTCCAAATAAGTCAGCGACATGGAGAAGTGGCTCTAGGGCCAATGCAGAAAAGCTGGGAGTTCTGAGGTGTTAGTTATCCCAGGCAAGGCAGTGTGCATAGTGACAGTCCCCTTCCCAGTTAGAAGAGGCAGGCCACCCTAGTATACATTGGGCTTTCTCTTTTCATGCTGTTTCTAATCATAAACTCTTCCCAAACAAACCCTACGGCCTCCTTAATCACAATAGCACCCCAAGGGTGCCCTCAAGGTATGTTATGCTCAGCTACCTTGAAGGCCTTAAGAAGTGAATAAGACCACTTCAATATAAAAAACGCCAGTCTCTTGATGGAGAAGAGAGAAAAGCAGAGAGGGAAATAAGCTGAAAGAACCCACTTAACGAGAAGGGGACAGGGACAGAGACTTGATGGGGTCAACTCAGCCACCTGTGCTCAAGAAGCGCATGAAGTCACCTTGGACAGCAGTAGCAATGCCCAAGTGTTGGAGGTTGGCAAGGGTCAGGACCAAGAAGAGATCACTGGTTTGGTGATCTGGAAGGTCAATTAGCCAAACCTTGATGTCACAGTGATGTCTTGAGGGAGGTAGATGTGTGACAGCTCATAATTATAAGGCATTGACATAAGAATTGGACAGTTTTGTAGGCTCTGCTACAGTTGTGGCCACCCTTCCTCCCACCTCCCAGGTGTCAGTAAGCCCTGTTGCTTATCCAGCAGAGGACACGGTCCTAGCTTCTTAGTCTAGCTCATGTTTTTGTGGGGCTGTGGCTTTGTTTTCTCAGGTGAAGACGGCCCCTCCCAGATGGCCCTGGAGGATCTGGCCATGTTCCGAGCAGTTCCCAACTGCACCATTTTCTACCCAAGTGATGCTGTCTCCACAGAGTACGCCGTGTTCCTGGCGGCCAACACCCAGGTAGTTTAGGGGCGCTGCGCTGGTTTGGACAGAAAATGCTTCTGTGCTCTGCTGCTGGCTTGGTATTGATAGTTGGATTTTTCCTTTTCTCTCAGCATGAAGGTAATAGATACTCATTATAGAAAGTTGAGTTATAGGATTCCTTTCAAAAATAGAACCATCCTATATAATAAAAGAGTAATATACAAATTGACCGCACCTTCGCTACACCCAATAAGCCACGCCCACCAGCCCATCAGGTGTGATATGCAAATTAACACCCAACCAAGATGGCCACTGCCCATGGAAGGGCGATAGCTAGGTTCCCAAGGCAGGCTGGGGCTGTGGTGGAGCCAGCCAGTGGATTAGCCCCATCACAAGGCAATCACTTGGCTGGGGTCCCCTGCCCAAGGACAAAAGCCTCGGCCAGGCCACGAGTGAGCCGTCAGTGGGACATCCCCTGAGGGCTCCCAGTATGTGAGGGGGCAGGTTAAGCTGAGAGACCACCCACCCCCAGTGTACGAATTTTGTGCACCGGGCCTCTTAGTTACCTAATAAAGGTGATTAAGCACATAAAACATGAACACATTCAAAGACAGACAGTGCAGAAGGACTTGGCAAGAAGAGGGAGCCTGGGTTCTGAGGCAGGGAGTTTCTGGCAGCCCAAAGAGTGGGCTCCAGCAGTGAGCCATCATGTGCTGGCCTTAGATAGACCCCATGCCACCACCTGTGACATCCGGAAAGCTGAAGTGGCTGTGAGACTTCACACAAACCCTAGGGTCCTCAACCTGGCTAACACTGCAGACAAAGCCTAGGCTACCCAACCTGGCTCCACCCTCAGAAACAGTACAGATGGGCAAGAGTATGGCTTCTGCCCCATTTTCCCCTCTTGAAGTCACACAAGAATATAAGATGAACACAACCTAATTCCTGCCCAGAATCCAGTTACGGGGCATCTGGGGAATATAGTTTTCACCTTTCCAATCATTCCAGTTGTTACCAGACTCTGCTCACTACCTAGCCTTGCACCTGCCCATACCCCTGCACAGGTGACTCGGCACAGTTGGGGTAGATTGTGCAAATTCCATTCTAAGCATTTGTGATGTGTTAGAGACATGTTTTTTTTATTTTATTGTATTGATTTTTCACAGGAAGGGAGAGGGATAAAAAGTCAGAAACATCGATGAGAGCAGCTGCCTCTTGCACCCCCCCTGCTGGGGATGTGCCCGCAGCCACGGTACATGCCCTTGACCAGAATCGAACCTGGGACCTTTCAGTCCGCAGGCTGACACTCTATCCATTGAGCCAAACCAGTTTCGGCCATGTTTCCTTTTTAATGTTTTCATTGATTTCAGAGAAAAGAAAGAGGGGAGAGAAAAATCAATGATAGAGAATCATCAATCGGCTGCCCCCCACTGGGGATTGAGCCCACAACCCAGGCACATACCCTGACTGGGAATCAAACGGTGACCTCTTGGTTCAGGGGTCAACACTGAACCACACCAGCTGGGCTTGAACTTTTTCCCCCTTAACCTAAGTGGGCTCAGACTTTATGTTCTGTACTTGATTTTTTTACTTACTATATCCTAGAAATTGTTTTATGCCTGTGTATATACAGTGATCTCATGCCGGAGGATTCCATTTCTAGGAAGATCAAGAGGCAAAACAACGCTGAGGGGACAGAAATCAGAACAGAGATTGTTGCTAGGGCACAGGAGAGGGGCGCAAGGGAACTTTCTGGGCAGGTGAATGCAGTCTGGACTTGGGTGATGGTTATGTGGTATATACCTTTGTCGGGATTTGTGGAGTGCTCCACTGAGGCAAATTTTACCTCAATAAAAACACCAAACATAATTGATTTATAACATGAGGGATGAATGAACAAAAGTTGTGTTTCTAAATTAATATACTATCCCTCTCCCTTCCTCTCTGAAATTACACACACACACACACACACACACACACACACACACGCACACATATTTAAAGGTATGTGTGTAAATTAAATACTGTAGACATTTGGATATTTATACTTTATGTGTTGATACAAATGTACTTATATCTTACTGGGAAAATACTGAGTCAGTTTATATTCCAATGTTTAATGTATTTCTAAGGTTGAAGCATTACAAGCTATTTTGGAGAAAATTAACTGTGTAACATTGTGTTCTGACCTTTCTATTTAACACGAGCCAGAGCTCCTGCCCTAAATTTATGTTCTGTGTGTGGGGACAGAACAGATCGGTGTGTATGTGAGAAAGCTTTTTTAAATCAGTGAAGGTGGCATCATGGAAAGCTTGTCACTGAACAGTGTCAGAAGCTTTTGCCTGGCTCAATAGTAACTTGACCAGGTGACAGCTGACCTGTTTGCCAGTGGTTTGCCCTTGCTCCAAAATGTGTGCTTTATTTTAGTAAAAACTGTTCAGTCCTCCTCCTCTTCCCGCCCTGCCTTTTTTTTTTTTTTTAGTGGTTTATTATTTGGAAATTGAGTTAGACTTTCTACTAGTTCTGGTTTCTGTTTAAACCCTAGGGCATATGCTACATTCGGACCAATCGACCTGAAACTGATGTTATTTACTGCCCAGAAGAAAAGTTTGTTATTGGAAAGGCCAAGGTAAGCCCTTAAGTTCTCCAGTGTTCTCTAGTATCATTTCATGTGCAGAGAAAGTCTAAAACTAGCACTAGGGGTTTTCCAGGTAAGGCTTTGTCCTTTCTTTGTTCTGGTTTGTAAGAAACCAGTGTGGCCTTTGCTCGCTTTTCCTCCAGAAGGAGCATTTTACCACTATCGGCCAGAACTGGACTTTTCTCCTTTCCGAATGGAGTCTCTCTGTTGAATTTGTAATGATAAAGCAATACAACTTGAAGGTACTTGAGTTGCTTGGCTATAACCAGCACACAGCCTCAAGCTGAACAAAATAATAGAACCCACTATTTCAAAGGAGTAACAGCTCTGTGAGATTCCAGTTTCGCATCCTCAAGGCCAGGCACAGAAGGAAATGGGGGCTATCTTGCTGCTGGCGATGGGTTTTTGCACACCGGATGTGGCCGGATGCGCTGACAAAGGCTAGCATCCCGGGCACTCTCTGCTGTGCCCTCAGAAAAGCCTTGGAAGTGCACATGTTAGCGGCCCTGCTTTAGAGGTGAGGGTCAAGAGGCGAGCAGCAAGAGATCACACTGCATAGGAAAGTTTGATGCCATGTTCTTACACGCATTTTAGAAAATTGTTAATACTCTTCTTAAATATGAGAAAAACCAGTAGCCATTCTTGAAGGAGCAACAAGTGACATCCTACTTGGTTGCTAAGGGCTAGGCTGCTCCAGAATTTATAGTTGCTAGTGCTCAGAATGACGGTGAGCACTGAGTGACGTTAGTGCATAATAAAGCAGGTGTACCCCAACAGTCTATGCCTGCCAATAGGTAGCTGGCCAACGCTGGGTGGAAAAGCTGCAGTATTCATTTTCAGTGTCCTATTGTCCTCTGTGCTCCCACATTTAAACTCCAGGCCATGTTTTCCTCTGGGGCATGAGGGTTTCAGTGATACTCAAAAGTCTATAGAAGTTTCTCCTATCTCTCGTCTTTCCCCCTAATATTTGCCCTGCCCTAACAAAATTTATTTCCTAATGGGAAAGGATGTGAGTCAAAATGTGCATGATAATATGCATGTTATGGATAATTCAAGGGCTGAGTTTTACAAAAGAGACATAAGAGGGGAGTGTGTGTGTAATGAGAGAGGGAGGGAGGCTTGGATATTCTCAGAGAATGGAGTGACTTAGAAGCCCTGAGTGTCTGTACTGTCATAGGAAAACCCAGAAAGATGGCTGAAATGAAGATTAATTCCAGATGCCTTTGATTGGGGAGCTTTGAGGAAATCAGACTGGAAAAGGCCAAGGGCCCTGTCTTTGCTTGCAGAATGGCAAGTGATCAAGAGCACGGGCCTGACATCAGATGGGCCTGGTGGCTTGTCTCAGCCCTGGGCAAATTCCTCCCGCTCTGAGGTTCACTGTCCTCTGCTGCGGAACGGGCCCACAGAACACTCAGGGCATGCAAGGGGCTTGGCACAGCTTTTACAAAATGTCCTCAAACGGCTCCTGTCAACATGTTCACCAGTGGAGTTCAATCTGTTTTTGCTCTCCCGGCAAGATGTCTAAGCAGTCCGGAGATGGCGCCTTTCCAGACCCCTCAGTGGGTATGAGTGCGTCCTCCGGCTGAGTGTGAGCCATACAACTCACTTCTGGCCCCTCTGTCTTTCAGATTCCTGTTTGATATCCACCTTCTTTGTGCAAGTGTCCTTTTGTTTATGTATTGTGTAAGAACTTAAGTAATTTGGCACTGAAAATCATGAGGAAAGGTCGATGAGTTTGTAAAACAGATATGAAGTGGGGGTTATCAAAAAGAGTGTATCATTTTTCAGTGTGTTGATTCAGCCTTTTTTATAGTGAATTATTAAGGATTGAAATTGGGGAAGAGCAAAAGGTCAGTGAAGAGCAGTGTTAGCAGAGTGCCTTCCACCTTGGGATGTGCTCTGAACATAGTAACCACAACATTTTTGTTTTGCGGGCATAATACCAGGTCCTCCGCCAGAGTGTCTATGACAGGGTCACAGTTATTGGAGCTGGAGTTACTCTGCATGAAGTCCTACTAGCTGCTGATGAACTTTGCAAACAAGGTCAGTTTGTTGTCACTACATGTTGAAGTTCCAGCTGGGGAGAGATGGGACTTGGGCTGCCTCATGTGCCCCAGTTGGTGGTCTTATTCCAAGTCTGCTTCATACAACTAAGCTGGTTATTGCTGTTCTCCAGATATTCCCATCCGCGTCATTGACCCGTTTACCATTAAACCCCTGGATGCTGACACCATCGTTGCCCATGCCAAATGCACAGGTGGCCGAATTATTACAGTAGAGGATCACCACCCAGAAGGTGCGTTTCTTCAGTCTGCTGTGGCAGGACATGTTTGATTGGAGGCGCCCCGTGCCCCTGGGCATCACCCACCAACCTTGATTGCTGCTCCTCCCGAGTACAGCATCTTAGGAGTCTCTTGCCACCTACTCATTTGTGTCTCCCCAGCACAATGCACAGTGCTTTGATCCCTGGGTGGCTCAGTGGCACCACAAAGGAGTGTCTAACTTTGCATTGTGGATAGGGAGGGTTCATGAAGAAGAGCTTCACAGTTGCTCTTTAGTTTTGAATAATTAATATTTACACCCCCAAAATGGGAGCTCAGTAGTGTTTGGCCTGGGAAAGTTAAGTGGGCCACATAAGGGGATGGAGAGTTTCATGTCAGGGTCCCAAGAGCACAGCTGTGATCCAGTCTCTGGAAGCACGCCCAGTGCCCTCCCAGCTGTGATTTCCCACAGGGAAAGGACATACACCAGGATCCACAAGGACAGGTCACAGGTCAGAGACGGAGAGCCCCAGGCCTTTAGGCTCCCTCTGTTCCGCCCGCCCTCCGCCCCTCCCTCCCATGAGTGGCCTGCCAAATACTCTCCTCTCTTCAGCCGTGAAAAGTGCATCACTGCAGACTCAGGGAACCCACCCAAGACCCAGCACCTGGGTTTTATTGGGGGCTGGTCATGTGAGAGCCCCCCCCATGCCAGGCATGTACCAAATTTCCCAACCCCCAGGTGCTCCACATGAACACTGTTGCACAGACAGTCCAGGTGCAGGGAGCACCGTTATGAGGGGGGGGGGGGGAAATGTCATGTTCAGCAGAGGGACGTAAACCAGCCCACTGCCCAGTTGCTACCTGAGGACCAACCTTGCAAGTGGCCTCTTCCAAAGCTGGTCGCCTCAGGCTTGCCAGTTGCTCTTTTCTTTACAGTTCCTTTGTGGATTTTAATTGTTTTGGGGTTCCTGACAGCTGTGAGCATCTGAGCTCCACGGTCCCCTCTATCCATGGAGCCTGGTTGAGAGCCCCTAGTGCAGGTGGGCTGGGAGCAATTTTGGAACCTACAGTGTAGAAGGAGAACTTCTGGGCAGTCGGGAATGACTGCTTCCATGAATCAATACTTCAATACTACTGAAAAATCTTTCTCCTGGGAACCAGCAAATTCATAGCCTATATATCACGGGGCATTAGGGATGGCTACCCATTTCCAGAACAGAGCCTAACATCCCTTGCTTCCCAGGTGGCATCGGGGAGGCTGTGTGTGCAGCTGTTTCTATGGAGCCTGACATCCTGGTGCACAGCCTGGCGGTGCAAGGAGTTCCTCGGAGTGGAAAACCAAGCCAACTGCTGGATATGTTCGGAATTAGCGCCAGACACATCATTGTGGCTGTGAAGTGCATGCTGACCCACTAAAACAGCTGCCAGTGTGTCTGCACTCATACTGCTTAACAGTCATTTAAATCTGTACTGTTTGTTCTGTTTTGCTCTCACCTCAAATTACTACTTTCCAGTTAAGCCGTAACTATGAATACAATTGTAGCTCATGAGTTTAAGCAATTGAAGTAGGTTTTAAGATTGTAAGTGTTAGAATTGCTGACAAAACAACCACCTAATATGAAGTTTTATGATGAAGCTAACCGATATCTGGTCTGGGGGTCAACCTTAAGTGCATGTGCTTGTCTCATAAGAAAATGTGAACTGTAGACTGTAACCGCCTGGGCCATGCAGCATCGCGCCGTGCACTGCTGTCCCAGGTGGAGGAATGCATGTGCTGCCATCCTACCTGCAGCTTGCTGGGTACCGTGTGACTGCCGCGGCTCTGGAATTTCATCTTCCCTCTTACGGTGCGTGAGGCAGCAATGAAAGCTCTTAGATTGTCCTTTGCTGCTTGAGGTGACTTGTCTATGAAGAAACGATACAACTAGTTCTAGCATACACACTGTACTCTTGTGAGGTCTCAAATGTCTCATTTCCCAGTGACCAGACCCAACTGTGAGCACAATTGTATTCATTTACTTGTTAAAAGTTAATAAAACATTCAAAAGACAGCTGCTTGGTTTCATTTGTGCCTTGTATGTGTGGTTTGGTTTTTCCTGGTAAGGTCATCAGGAAGGAAAGAGCTGCTATCTAAACCAGGCAGAGAAAGGGTGCTGAGCCAGAGTTGCACGACTAGAGGACAGTGTGTTTGGCCCGAAAAGCCATCCCTGAGCCAGCTTCTTGTTTCAGCTGTAAGGGCATGAATCGTGTGGCTAGAATACAAGAAAGTACCAGTCAGATAAAGATGGGCTCAAACTCCCAAACAATTTAAAATGGCCTGGATGTGTCTTGGTGTGTCGTAATTCTTATTTTCATTGCTCTCGTTAACTGGTCATCAGGAGTCTGTCCTGGATTGTGAGGTAAGGCACTGAAGAACAGGCCTCGCACTCCAATCTTCCTTGGGGGCCTACTCATTCTGCCCTTTTAACCACAGCTCGTTTCCTGGCCTGTAAAATTAGCATATTCATTGTGCTTATAAGATTTAAAAACATAGGTTTTAATAATTGATACAATTAATACAAATACATCAAACATTTAAAAATCAATTTTTTAGCAAAAATCAGTTGACAAAGGATCATTATAGAAAGTTTGGAAAATGCACATAAGCAAAAAAGATTTTTACCTCAAGAATCTTCATGCAATTACACCCATTAAAAGCATACAGTTCAGTGGTTCTAATATATCCACTTATTATGCAACCATTAACCGTGGTTAATTTTACATTTGTATCACCAAAAAGAAACCCTTCAGCTCTTAGTAGTCACTTTCTACTCACCTTCCCACTGGCACTCATGTATTTTCTGTCTGAATTTGCCTATTCTGGACATGCATATGAATTAAGTCACAGTATGTGGCCTCTTTGTGTCTGGCTTATTTCACTTAGCATAATGCATTTGAGGCTCATCCACAGTATAGCATCTGACAACTCTTAAGGCCATGCCATAGTCCATCCTCTGTACAGACCACATGTTACCCGTTCATCACCTGATAAACATTTGAGTCATTTTCACTTTGTTTACCATGCATAATGCTAAAGGACATCTGTATTCAAGTTTGTAAATACATAGGTGTCCCAAAAATGTGTGCACACGCTGAATAATTGTAAAGGCACTGTTTATTAAGATATATCAGCTGTTACAGGGTGCATACATTTTTGGAGGGACACCCTGTGTATTTTCACTTCTCAACATGTATGCAAACCTAGGAGTGGAATTGTTGGGTCATATGGTAAATGTTCACTCTCGAGTGTGTGTGTGCGTGCGTTCAAACAGTTGTGTGAGGAGTGCATCAGAACGGCTGCTGTGACATAAAACCAGAATGTGGAGCTGCACGTATCGGCACCACATTTGCTTGAATTCCGGTGTAAACTGCCCCCATCTGGTGATACCTACAACAGAAACCGTGCACATGCCAGCCATGATGAATGAAGGAACAGCAGGAGTGAAACCATGATCACTCAGAAAGGAGTGCCCTGTGGCCAGCTTAACCCAGGGGTGGCTTCTGAGCACAGTCACCAAGGGGCGGGGGAGGACGGCACACAGTAAACTGGCATAGGCACTGGATGTTCCTTCATTGTTCTGGAGCCAGGGACCGTTGCCCCAGAGTCTTCAGAATGCCTCCTCGCTTCTCTGAATCCCTTCCAGGGAAGAGTGACATTCAGGGAGGGTGGCCCTCTGCTTGGCCTTCATCCCCAGGTCAGCTACTTGTTGGGCTGGTAGGGCACTGACTAGGTAACCCACTTTGCCTATGTATTTAATCTGTAAAAGGACATGCCGCTGCTCATGATGGCGATAGTATCTATCTCACAGGACTATGGCCAAGATTTTAGAAATGCCATCGGCGTGAGAACCGCCCTGCCTTCCTTCCTAACCCGTTCCTCTTCCCCAGCCCTGGCTCGGCCCTCCGCCTGCCCCAGCCCCTTCCTGGCCTCACTGGGCTTGTCCAGGGCTCAGAGGCGGCGAATCGGCCGCCTTTCCCCTCCCTGGCCAACCCCTCCCCTTCTCTGCCGCCCTGGCTGCTCAGGTTTCCCTCCGAATCGCCTGTGCTTTGACTGGGGCGCCCTCTACCCACCATTTGACGGCCTCGCGCTGGCCGGCGCTGGGCCTGCCTACCCGAGCACGCCAATCCTTAAGTAGGCGGCGGCGCAGGCCACGTCATTGGGTACTGTGCCGTCACTCATTGGGACTCAGCCAATCAGCGCCGCCGCAGAAAAACTGGGCGTGGAGAGCAGCGCCAGAGGAGCAAACACCCACTGGCAGCTGGAGCGGGGCTGGCTGCGTGCGCGCCCGGCATTCCTGGGACAAGGGTTAGGCGGCTACCCCGGAGGAACGAGGCGGACAAGGGCGCTTGGTTCTAACCGCAAGCTGACCGGCGCTGGAGAGCAGGGAAAAGGGAGCGCTCGCGTGGAATGGCGTTGTCAGGGCTAAGGGTGCAGGGGAAAGGACCGTAGTCGTGGCTGGAAGTGCAAGCAAGGGTGCATCCCAAGCCTTCCTGGACTCCTGAAGGGGAAGGAACGTGATGCAGAGAGACTCAGAGCTCCGAAGCAGGTGGGGCCTGGCAGCTGCGTGCCCACCCAGAGGCCATTGTGGTCTTACCTGCAACAAGAAATTAAGAGGGTACCTTCTGTGTCCCCACCGGGATAGTGTGCCCTGCCAGCCATGCTTGGGATCAGAAAAGCAGTGGCCAGGGATTCAGGAATCCTACAATGGTCCCCACGTGCTCTATTTAATGAGGACAAACACCAGTTACAGAACACTCGGAGTAAGGACGCAGGAGTGCACCAGGCGTGTTAGAGGCAGAGATGCAAAAAGACCTGCCCTTAGTGTGTGTCTGTGTCCCTGCAGCACGCTGTGATGGGACCCTAGTTTGGGGTCTAATGGCAACAGTGGGTGGCTGCAGAGGATTTCAAGGACATCGGGTGTATCCTTGCAAGGCACCTGCTCAAATGAACTAATGACAGTCCTCCAGCAATGGAACACCAGTCCCAAGACACAGGAAAGCAACCTGCTTTCATCAGAAGAGGGGCTCAGATGCACTGGGGCTTCCTGGTGGTCAGTCTGAATTGAGGCCAACCAGATGTCCCAGTTCCAGGGGGTGCAGGATCCCGCTCCTCCAACCACTGCCCTACCTTTCACATGAGAAACATGAAGAGAGCGGGAATTCAAATGACACTGGGATTCTGTAACCCACACAATTAAACACTGTGTCTGACTTCGGCACTTTCAGCCCTGCAGGTACAGAAGTGCAGGAATTCTCAGGGCTGTCATGGAGCCCATCTGCTTGTCTGTCATGCTGTGACTTGAACAGAGAGGAAAGGAACTGGAGCTTGAAAAAATATATGTATATATAATTGATTTTTACAGGGAGGAAGGAAAAGGGATATAGGATTAGAAACATTCATGAGAGAGAAACATCGGTCAGCTGCCTCCAGCATAACCCCTACTGGGGGATGAGCCTGCAACCAAGGTACATGCCCTCGACCGGAACTGAATTTGGGACCCTTCTGTCTGCAGGCTGATGCTCTATCCACTGAGTCACACCGGTTTAGGGTATGCATATATTTTTAAACGTGTTTTGACTAATCTCAGAGAGGAAGGGAAAGGGAGAGGGAGAGAGAAACATCAGTGATGAGAGAGAATCATGGATTGGTTGCCTCCTGCACGCCCCACACTGGGGATGGAGCCCACAACCTGGGCATGTGCCCCCCACCTGGAATCGAACCGTGACTTTCTGGTTCACAGATCGATGCTCAACCCCTGAGCCACTCGGCTGGGCTGGAGCTTGGTGATAAGGGGCTGAAAGACTGAATGTGCAAAACGGGATAGCGCAGTAGGAAAGATAGCACAGGAAGAAGCTGCCGCCCCAGAGCTAGGGGAAGGAGAGAAGTTGGGTCCTCAGAAGCCTAGGAGCCAGGATGAGGGGCGTTGAAGAGCCAGAAGCTGGATCCCTGAGGAGGAGCTACTACAGTTTTCCAGGGAAAGCAGCAGCCACCGCTAAGAGCTTCAGGTCACTGATTCTTTGGGGGTATCTCTTTGTGGCTTAATCCATCAGCTGAGTGAGATTTTTAGTGCAATGACTATGCGTTTGTACTTCTAAAGTGTTTGTTTTTTGTCAAATTCACCTGGGCTTTTAAAAT